>CAUYPK010105742.1:0-18757 GCA_963574355.1 Loris lydekkerianus
TTGTTCTATTTTTAGTGGAGACAGGGTCTCTTTCTTGCTCAAGCTTGTCTCAAATTCCTGAGCTCCAGGGATCCTCCTACCTTGGCCTCCCAGAGTAATACCAGGACTGGATTATAGGCAGGAGCCACCGAGCCAAGCCCCCCAACCACATTTCTTTCTTTTTTTTTTTTTTTTTTTTTTAGAGGCAGAGTCTCACTTTGTCACCCTTTGTAGAGTGCTTTGGCATCACAGCTCACAGCAACCTCCAGATCTTGGGCTTAGGCGATTCTCTTGCCTCAGCTTCCCAAGCAGGGGCTACAGGTGCCCACCACAATGCCTGGCTATTTTTTGTTGTTGTTGCAGTTTGTCAGGGGCTGGATCCGAACTCGCCACTCTCGGCATATGGGGCTGGCGCCCTACTCTCTGAGCCACAGGCGCCACCCAGTTTTTCTATTTTTTTGTAGAGATGAGGGTCTCACTGTTACTCAGGCTGGTCTCAAAATCCTGAGCTCAAGCATCTCACTCCCCCAGAGTGGTAGAATGACAGTGGTGAGCCATCACACTGTTTTCTTTTTGAGATAAGAGTCTTGCTCTGTCACCTGGGTGTGCTAGAGTACAATGTTGTCACCATCATACATCACTGCAGCCTCAAACTCCTAGGCTCAATTGAGCTTCCTGCCTCAGCCTCCTGAGTACCTGGAATTACAGGTGTCAGCCACAATGCCTGGCTAATTTTTCTATTTTTTATTTTTATTTTTTAAGTTTTTCTATTTTTAGTAGTGATGAGGTCTCACTCTTGCTCAGGCTGGTGTTGAATCCCAGAGCTCAAGTGATCCTCCTGCCTTGGCCTCCCGAGGGAGTATTGTAGTTACCAGTGTGAGCCACCACACCTGGCCAATATTTCTATTTTTTGTAGAGATGGGAATCTCACTATTTACCAGGCTGGTCTTAAATACCTTGCCTCAAGCAATTTTCCTGCTTCAGCCTTCCAATGTGCTAGGATTACAGGGATGAGCCACTTGCATCCAGCCTCTCCATATTCTTATAACAGGCATACTATTGGCAAATCAGAAAGGACAAGAAAGAAATAGCTACTGGGTATACCTACAGGTCAATGAGTAAAGAAATCTAAATGAGGAAGTTAGTTAAAAGTTTAAAAAGCGGGGTGGCTCAGTGGGTAGGGTGCCGGCCTGTATACTGAGGGTGATAGGTTCAAACCCAGCCCCAGCCAAACTGAAACAAAAAAATAGCCGGGCATTGTGGCAGGCACCTGTAGTCCCAGGTGCTCTGGAGGCTGAGGCAAGAGAATCGCCCAAGCCCAGGAGTTGGAGGTTGCTGTGAGCTGTGTGACGCCTCGGAACTCTACCAAGGGCGATAAAGTGAAACTCTGTCTCTACAAGAAAAAAAAAAAAAAGTTTAAAAAGCATTTTAAGAAATTTATTAATCTTTGCTGATTAAAACGAATGATAATAATTTGTTGCTTTGAAAAACAAAGTAGTGATTTTTTTTTTTTTTTTGTAGAGACAGAGTCTCACTGTACCACCCTAGGGTAGAGTGCCATGATGTCACACGGCTCACAGCAACCTCTAACTCTTGGGCTTATGCGATTCTCTTGCCTCAGCCTCCCGAGCAGCTGGGACTACAGGTACCCTCCACAATGCCCGGCTATTTTTTTTGTTGCAGTTTGGCCGGGGCTGGGTTTGAACCCGCCATCCTCGGCATATGGGGCCAGCGCCCTACTCACTGAGCCACAGGCGATGCCCCAAAATAATAATTTGTTGCTTTGGCATGGTGCCCAAGTACAGTGGTTACGGAGGTGGCCACATGCACTGAGGCTCTCAGGTTCAAACCCAGCCTGGACCAGCTAAACAATAACAACTGCAACTAAAAAGAAAAAAATATCTGGGTGTTGTGGTGGGCGCCTGCAGTCCCAGCTACTTGGGAGGCTAAGGCAAGAGAATTGCTTAAGTCCAAGAGTTTGAGGTTGCTGTGAGCTGTAACACCATGGCACTCTACTAAGTGTGACATAGTGAGAATCTGTCTCAAAAAACAAAACAAAAAAAAAAAAACTTGTTGCTTTTTATCATTTGGGAAGAAATAGGACAGTAGGTCCTTCATGTTTTCCTATTTGTAAGATGAGCCCAAGTCATAAGTTATGTCTACAAATCTGTCCTTACTCACTTGAAATGCCCTTTCATATCCTAAGTGGTCTATTTAATTACTTAAGAACCCTTTAACTTCATAAATTGTGAGCTGTTTGGACATGTTGATTCAATTAAGAGTATACAAAAACTCAATATAACTATTGTCATAAAATTCTTTAAAATTATGGCAAAAGCGACGTGATCTTCCTGATGTAGGAATGAAACACAAATAGAGCTGTTTTCTCTCTACCGTGTGTTATTAAGTTTAATTGCTTCATTCTCGTGATTGCTCTTGAAAGAGAAGGAATCAATTAAGCTTTCACCAAAAGCGGATGCCATTGCATTATGTATGAGGTTGGCAAAGGAAGAGAGACCTGTGACCTAAAAGGAAATCAGGATCTCACACACTTACAAATGTGAAGCTCCTCTGTGTCCAAGTCTCCTTTGTTAAGAGACACGCTGCGTTTGAACATTAAGATCAACGTTATTCACTTAATACATGTTTCTCAAGTTTAATGTTTAGAACAGTCTTTTGAATATAAAAGTGATGCTACTGATCCAACGTTTAACAAAAATATAAAGGCATATTTCCCCCAGGACTGTTGAAAAGGCCCTGTCTACATTGCTTCTTTAAAATCCCTTGGAATTTACAGCATCCTTGTTTAGATAACACAGCAGGATTAGGAGTATTGATGATGGAAGAAAATTTGCCTGTGTTTGAATCTTCTGGCCCTTGGGGGCAAGCCCTTGGCCTCATGGGCACCACATAGGTGAACTGGTCCATACTCTTCACTTAAAGGTTACTCACATCTGAATTTTTTTTTTTTTTTTTTTGAGACAGAGTCTCACTATGTCACCCAAGGTAGAGTACCATGGCATCACAGCTTATGGCAACCTCAAACTCTTGGGCTTAAGTGATTCTCTTGCCTCAGCCTCCCAAATAGCTGGGACTACAGGCACCTGTCACAACACCCAGCTATTTTTTTTATTGCAGTTGTAGTTGTTTAGCAGTCCTGGGCCAGGTTTGAACCCACAAGCCTCAGTGTATATGGCCAGCGCTCTAACCACTGAGCTTTGGGAGCTGAGCCCACATCTGAATTTTTTTTTCTTTTTTTTTTTTTTGCAGTTTTTGGCCAGGGCTGGGTTTGAACCCGCCACCTCTGGTATATGGGGCCAGTGCCCTACTCCTTTGAACCAAAGGCACCGCCCCACATCTGAATTTTTAAGTGAAATATTAGATGCACAAAAATTCCTGTGGCTCTTTCCTAATTTCTGAATCTGTCTCCTCATTATAACAGGAGGTCATCACTGGGAACTGCCAAACACTCCCACAATTCAGAGCCATATCATAACCCACGTGATCATTCAGCGTGGTTCAAGAGCAATTTCTCACATGGCAAACAATTCGCACCTAACTCACAGCAAGACTGGGCTTCACTGATGTGCAATTTGTTTGTCATCTTTGTAGGCAAGACTTGGCAGGCAGCAGAAATGGCTGGCAAAGGTAGACTATCTCAGGTGGGGTGGAAACCCTGAAGGGAAAATCAGGAAACCGTGGTTTTTTTTTTTTTTTTGTTTGTTTTTAATTTTTTTTTTTTATTTTTAATTTCAACTAGCTTATACATTTTACTTTTGTTTGAAGTACTCTTCTTTGGTGTTCATTTTCCTCTTCTGCTGGAGATGCTGTGCTGTTTTTGATGTTAAGTAGAGACGGGGTCTTACTCTGGCTCACTGTTGGTCATACTGGTCTTGAACCTTTGAGCTCAGGCAATCCACCCGCCTCGGCCTCCCACAGCACTGGGACTACAGGCGTGCGCCACCACTCCCGGCCCAAATATTCTTGATGTTCTCCCAGGTCAGCATCTCACTGGGTGCCCAACACCTGGGCATCTCCTACATTGCGGCTTCCCAGAACTCTGAGCAAGCTCCCCTGGAGGAGAGGAGCTGAGCGTGAGTGATGCCAAACATTTCATCCTCCTCAGCCTGAGTGAAGGGGTGGACCGGATGAGGCCTGAGCCGCCTCCTCAAGTCCTTCTGTAGCTGTTGCTATTTCTCCACTTCTCCCTGCAGCTTCTTCTGGATCAGCTCAGCCATGGTGGGGATGAAAGCCTAGTCACGTTCTCCCTTCAGGATGCTGAGCCTCCTCCTCATTTAAAGTCCTGTGGAGACTCTGAGGGCACCCTGTGGTATATGGAGCAGGGGCCAGAAGTGGACATGTGGCCACCCACGGAGGAGTCTTGTTCTCTGCTTCCTTCTTGGAGCTCCAACAACCCATACAAGGCCATGCTCTCAGCAGCCCTTGACCATCCCTAGTGTGGCAAGGAGGACACCAGGGCACAAAGGGGTTCAGCGCCTGGCTTAGGTCACACAGAGAGGCAGGTGAAGCTCCAGGAGTTTTGCAAGGGTGGGTGACATGTTTTGGCCCAGATGTGGCCTCACAGGAGAGGGCCTATCTCCAACCTCACGCTTGCTGGATGGCAGTGGTCATGGACACATTTCAGACGGGGCATTTGCAGTCTTGAGGGCAAGGGAGGGTTTCTGCACAGGCAGTTTGGATTGATGGGGGAGCAGAGGCAAGAAGGGATACCCCAAGCAGGACAGATCTTTCACTAACCTCTGGGGGGACCCCCAAGGCTGATTTACTCCATAGGCCTGTACAATAGGAAATGGGGACCCTCTCTCCTATCACAGCAGCAGCCTCCCGCTGGTGTGCTGTCCTTGCCCTTGCCAGCCTGAGCCCCTCCCAGCTTTGCATTGGTCACACTGGCTTCCTGCATCTGTGGCCTTCCCTGCACCCCCAAACCACCCTGCTCCGCTCTCCTCTGGGCCCTACCCCTTCACTGTGGAATCTGACCACTGAAAAAGGAGCCATTGACACAGATATGAAATGGTGGTCAGAAGATGTGGCTCCACCCCTACTCAGATCTGTTTGTCAAACTAAACGGTGCTTCGTGTTTAAGTTAAACTTTCCTTAATGCATTTTCCATTCTCTACAAAAACCACAGCCATCAATTAAAAAAAAAAGAAAAAACCCCCCAAACTCCAAAACATGAAGCACACTCCTTTGGCCTGGTCTACCATTTTCTTTGATCCATTAAGGCCTGAGAGGAGCCTTCGTCCTCTCTGAGTGAGAGGCAAAGACGGAATAATTGTCCATCAAGTGGCCTTCCAAGTGTTTGCTTTGTGATGAAAGAAAACTTTTGAGGACTTGGAATAAAGAAGGAATATGTAAGTCTCTCCAGATCCCATCAATAATAATATTAATCAATTAATGATTTACTTGCGTTTTATATGTCTGTTTGCTCTGTGGTTCATAAGCATACATTGTTTCCTTGGCAACCCTGACATCAACCCAAACTTGGTCTCTCTGGGAACTAAAGGGCAGCTCTCAAGGAAGGGCAGGCAGCTCCTCTCGCCTCTTCTACTGTTTGCACATGGGAGAATGATGAATTGATACTCTCTAAAGCAGCCATTTCCCTTTGTTCCTGTCCTTCCCATTGCCATTCATATCTGACATTTGAAACACCTTCTGTATCAACATCTAATTCCACCACCTTCCTTCCCACAATGCCTTTAGTCTTAACCAAATAACACTGCTTTCACCAAGGTGCGTCATTTATTTATATATGTGTGTGTGCGCACACATGCGTACGCAGATATATATGCCATCAACTTTTACTGACAAACAAAAATGTTGCTGATTTATTTTCTTAGTTGAGTTTAAAAACTTCAGCAGCCTCCTTGCTTATGTGCAGGGTTGAGCTGGAGGGGAGTTGGTTGAGGAGGGTGGAAAAAGCCAACTAAAAAGTCCATTTATCCCATAATAACTCAAACAGCAGCAAATCAAATTTCCTCAGCATGAACACTGCTGAAGGGAGCTTGTCAGGCAGACAGTTGTAGGTGGCTAAGACTGGAATGAGTAAAGATGAAGATTCAGGCCTGACCCAGTAACATTTCCTTTGATCTGTCACAGCTTTGGAGAATATTCTTTTAAGAGGATTTTGAAATTTTACATTTAGGGGACAAATCTGTAAGAGAGATAGAAGGTACCAGAAGGGAAATCTGCTTGCTGAGGAGAAACTAGAATGTTTGCCAACAAGCGGTAAACTAAGAGGCCAAAAGACGTTTTCCCTCATATCAGTGGATGTCTCTTCAAGTGTACAGGGGTCCCCGTGTCTGCGGTAGCTGCCTCTTCACGAGTCTGAGAAGCACTAATCATGGTCAAGGTGAAACTTAGTGTTAAGGGTACCTTGAGGAAGGAGGCATTTGCTTATTCTTTCTACAAATGACGGTGTCCTAGCAGGGTGAGCCACAGCCCTTGGCCTCAAAAGGTCCTTGGTCTTGTGGGACAGAGGCACGCAGACCGCAGTGGGACGGGAGGCCCTAATAGAGAGGGGGGCACAGCACAGGAGTCATTTGGTTTGAAGGGGTCTGGAAAGGCTGTCCCCGGACCCAGTGGGCAGGGCTGAGCAAGGAGGCATTGTTGACAAATCTGACAAAGTTCAGATTCTGAGGCTTTCCCTTTTCTTCCCACATCAGCAAAATTCACTAGAATCAAACAAGTCGCTGCTGTTGACTGCTCTGCCCCATGACTTCCACAAGCGCCTCTCCTGAGAAATATGAAAAGCCAGCGAAGATTTCACTCCTGGTAGGTTTAACATGATTGGAGTTACACAGTGGGACAAGGGAGAGCTAAATTTGAAATGATCCATTTTGCTGTGTCCTGCTTTTCTGATACTAACTGGAAATCTGACATTCTAGGTTGGGAACATCAGACTTTCTGGAGTGGAATCGAGTTTGTCTGGAGCCCAAACCATGAGAAAGCACCAAAATTTTCTACTGTTCTTAACCAGACTCGGCCTTGCTTGTCTAAACCTGACCCTGGTTATGAGGAACTGGGGCTTATGTAAGACCAGCTTGACTCGTGGGTTTATAGGGAAACTTGAGGTCAACCAGGCCTATCACCTGTGCTCTCAAGGTTTCCAGCAAAAATCTGACCCACACTTTTATAAACTGTTCCCCTGACATACAGGCCACCTGTAGCTCGATGCCTGGCAGGTGAGCAGGGAATAATAGTTAGCTAGAGACAGGGAGGAACCCACCTGCAGCCCCCCCACTGCTCCTCATGAAACATCACCCAGCCTCCTCCCCAGCTGACCTGCCAGCCTCAAAACAAATGACCGAGGCCCTGCGCGGCGGGGCTCAGCCTCTGCGTCAGCTCCTACATTTACGTTGTGGCTCTACAAAGCTCACCTCCCATCTCTGTAGCATCTTTGAAAGACTCCATTGGCTGCGTTCATTTGAACATACTCTAAAAGATGTATAAAGGAGAGTGGAGAGCTTAATATCACCCAGTAAGAGGAATATTCCTGCCCTTGCAGCTGTCCACGTGATTGGTTAAATCCATGTAAAGAAGAGACATGAGCCATTTCTATGTTGCTCATGGTGATGCAGCACAGGAGAGATCCCTGGTCCTCTGTAGCCAGCAAAGGCCGTTCACAGCTGACACCACTTGTGCTGCAGTCAGACTCTACGTGGGACCTGACTGAAAGCACAGTGGGAGCCTGACTTGGAGATCTCCGCTCAGCCCCTGCCACCCAGCATGAATTCCAAAGTCAACAAGAAAAAGTTACCCCTAGTTTTCTTCAGGGAGCTTTCCTTCCTTCCTTCCTTCATTTTTTTTTATTTGACAGTCTCACTCTGTCACCCAGGCTAAAGTGCCATGGCGTCATCATAGCTCACAGCAACTTCAAACTCTGGGGCTTGAGCAATTCTCTTTCATATCCTCCTGAGTATCTGAGACTACAGCCTCTTGCCACAAAGTCTGGCTAGTTTTTCTATTTTTAGTAGAGACGGGGATCTCACTCTTGCTCAGGCTGATCTTGAGCTCCTGAGCCCAGGCAACCCACCCACCTTGGCCTTCCCAAGTACTGGGATTACACGTGTGAGCCACAGTGCCCAGCCTGTTTTTTCCTTAAAGATTCAGTTACACAGACTTTGAGTGGACTTTTAAGAAAGGCCAAATGTAAACAAAACAGGTGGTTTTAGAATATAGTGTCCTGATGAATAGCCATCTGAGATGATTCAGGAAGATACATACAGTATATATATATATAATTTTTGAGATGGGGGTCTCTGTCCCCTTGGCATGAGTGCTGTGGCATTATCATAGCTCATAGCAGCCTCAAACTCCTGGGTTCAAGTGATCTCCACCTCACCCTCTGAAAATAATAGAATTTCAGACATGAACCACCATGCCTGGCCAGAAGATATATGTTTTTAAAGTATTCCCAGGTCCTGGAGCACAGATGCAGAAGGCAGAGAGCCTGGTCATGGTGCTATGCCAGCAATTTCTGCGGCTGCCACAGCCGCTGCCAACATGACCTTGGCTCGATCACATGACCACGCAGAGCCTCAGTTTCCTCATTGGCCAAAGGAGGTGATGCAAAGAAACTAGCTCAGAGCATCTGTGCTACTGCTGCCTTTAAAGCACCCAGAAGTTCTTCTGCCCTAGGTACATACCACACAAGGGCACTAGCAGGTCAAGATGATTAAGTTGCATCCTGAAGAATGGTGTTAAGGGAATAACCACAAGGACCCCTTAAGGACAGAGACTGCTTTTTATGAGGGGTGACTTCCTTGATCTCCACCTTGGTTTCATGGCATAAAGACTATACTGTCTTGTTTGCAGACCAGGAAACCAGAGTTCAGCAATCCCCAGATTGCCTGGATCACACAGCCAGCATGTGGCAGAAACAGGAATTTTACCCAAGTTTCTATGACCCCAAAGCATGCATGACTATTTTTTCTCTTTTAGCCCAGTGAATGTTCTACCATGTAAGGACCACAAACATAAATGAAAGTACTATAAATGTCACCGCTTCTTCAAATGCCCGGCCTCCTCAGAGATGCTTCTGACCAAGGACAAACGCCCTTAGTAACACCTGGAGACCTAGCTGCCCGGCTTAGCCTGATTTGGGGGGAATCAGAACGAGTCCCTTCTCTGAAGTGGTGACTACCTGGCTCCTGCTCGCCTCCAAGGTACTTATCAGCCCTGTCCCTTACTATGTCTTGGTTTCCATGACTTTTCCAGATCGACTTGAACTACACACTAAGGCAGCTTCTGACAAAACATTCTGGTTTGGGTGGTTTGAGGTCAAGCCGTAACCTCAGACTAGCAGTTAGGAAGATGCACACGGGATCCTCTCCCCCCCTTCCCAGCGCTCTGTGGACAGGAGGAGCGGCTTCTCCTTTTCAGTGCCTGCTCTGGGGGGAAGGAATCCCTTTCAAGGTAGAGTTAGCGAGAGGGAAAGTAGACAACTTGCCTCTTGGCCCCCGGGGAAAGGACAGCCGGGGACTCCAGTGGGGATGGAGGGGGCGCTGCTGCTGCTGGACAGGGCTGGAAATCCTGGCTCCTGCTCATTCCTGCACACGGACGCCCCTTCTCCTCACTGCTCTTGTTCTCATTTTCCGCCTCCATCTTTTGGGCAATGTATTTATCCCTTTACTTCTTGCTCTGCTAATCACTGCAGAAAAGCACTCTCTCCTGTTTCCAGAATGTTCCTTTCTCAGAGCATTCTGCTCTTGTTTTATGAATGCAGCATCTTTTATAATGTAAGGATCCTGATTAAAGGTTTTTGTGATGTGGTTATTGTTTTTAAGGTTCTCACCCATTCCCTTCATTTTGTTACATCAGGGATGCTTTTTTTTTTTTAGAGACAAGGTCTTGCTCTTTTGCTCAGACCGGAGTACAATGGCAGGTTCATAGCTCACTATCACCTCCAACTCCCCGGCTCAAGCCATCCTCCAACCTCAACCTCCCGAGTACCTGGACTCCAGGCACACACCAGCACGCCCAGCTAATTTTTAAAATGTTTTTGCAGCAACAGGGCTGCCTAGGCTGGTCTCAAAGTCCTGGCCTTAAGCAATCCTCCCACTTCAGCCTCCTAAAGTGCTAGGATTATAAGCGTGAGCCAGCAGTGCCCCCGGCCCCATTTATTTACTTTGATCTCAAATGTCAGAGGTTTCCTCAAAGCCTGGTGCCCGTCAGTTTTCTCTCACATGTTATAACAAGATATCCATGATACAGGCGGGCCCCATTTGGAGCAGCCAGGTGGGTAGCGGGTCTCTAAATGTCAGAACATGGAAGGTTCATCTTCACGAAGATTTGTTTGGTTTTGATAGGGGGCAGATGCCTCAGCACCTGGGGCTCTCTGTGACTGAATGGCTGACTGGTCTAGAAATGGAGTGTAGCTGCGTGAGCTTGGGTTAAGCCACAAAATCATTGTAAGCCTCTGTTTTCACATCTGCAAGAAGGAGGCAATTCTAGCAGTGGCCAGTGACTGGCCCTGTTCCCTCTGGTCTGTGTGGCAGCTGGTATGCTAGTCACCGGACTTCCATCAAAGTGCAGGGGGATTAGCCAGGACCCAAGGGACACCTTGGCCTGCCACCGCACAGCACCCATCCTCCCTCCGGCCCTGCCTGACACCGCACAGCACCCATCCTCCCTCCGGCCCTGCCTGCCACCGCACAGCACCCATCCTCCCTCCGGCCCTGCCTGCCCACACACAGCACCCATCCTCCCTCCGGCCCTGCCTGCCCACACACAGCGCCCATCCTCCCTCCGGCCCTGCCTGCCACCGCACAGCGCCCATCCTCCCTCCGGCCCTGCCTGCCACCGCACAGTGCCCATCCTCCCTCCGGCCCTGCCTGCCACCGCACAGCGCCTGTTCTCCCTCTGGGTTTTTTGACAGCTTCACACCTCTCTCCCAGACTCCTTCCGGTGGGGGGTGGGGGGGCTCAAGGGCAGACCAACTGTTTGCTGTTCTCCCCTAATTGCAATTTAGCTCATTTGCATGTGGCTTTTTTATTCTAATTCCCTGAACTATGGCAGCTGTGTTGCCAAGGCAATGTGAGCTGGGCAAGGAGAGCCAAGCCCCTCCTTCACTGCCAGGGAGACAGGCCACTTCTTGGCCCCTGTGAGAAGGCAAACACTGCAGTCCTTTGCTTATTTTGTCTGTTTTCCCTTCCCCCCGAGATCTTGGTGGCCTTTGGGTCCCCCTGTCCCTTGCCTTCTCCTGGCCGACTCCAGGCTGAGCAGCCCTCCTCCGACACAGTGGACCCCATTCTAATCTACACTGCCCCCCTACCCTGGGCACTCTTCGTAAGGGTTCCAAGGGTCACCTGTGGTCATTCTCCAGCAGTCACTGGTCCACTTGAGGGACGCGGTGAACATGTGAAAGGCCTGTGTTGAATCACTGAGCTTTACTGAGCCTGCTTCCTACGGTGTTGGGCGTCCTCCACCTTGCCAGCCGTCTCCAGCTGCCACCAGCTTCCAGCACCACTTCCCAGGATCATGGGGGCTTCCGCTTCACCCCCTGCTTCCTCCCTTTAAAACAGTGGTTCTCAACCTTCCCAATGCCGCGATGTATTTTCATTGTCACAAAGGGGTTGTAACCACTGGTTGAGAACCACTGCTTTAAAATATTTTTAAAATGGGAAGCCCAGATGTATAGAATTGAACTACGGCTTAATGACAACCCCGGGTGGCCCTCACTGTCCCCTCCCTGCCATCTGCTTCACAGCTTAAGAGGGCTAACTAATGGGGATGGGCCACGACTACACTTGAGTGTGACTTGTAAGTAACTCTCCTGTCATTTTGACCCACGAGTTCCTCGCTTTTCCCTATATTTTGAAGTTGTCCAGATGAATTAGTTCTCCTAGAAGACCCCACAGAGGAAGCGTGAATATGTGGTAAGAGTAACAGTGTGACAGGGAAGAGAAACTGGAGGTCGGCTGTGCCAGCGAACGACATCTTACCCCCTCTCCCCGGCCAGCAGAGTGAGCTGTGGCCTGCCTGACAGCGCCCGTGGCACTTGCCCCAGTCCCCCAGTGTCTGCCTGGCCCCCAACTTCGGGAGGGGGCATGGGTGTGGGGAGGACGGCTCGTACAATAACAATTTTCGAGCGACATATTGAGGACCTCCTCAAGGGACTGCTACCTCAAAGGGTCCCACTTCAAAAAGCTGATCTCAACACTTAGGGGGGAATTTAAACAAGAAAGGAAGGGAGGAAAAGAAAGGAAAGAAAAACTCTGTTTTAGTTCCCGCTCAGCTTGTCACCAGCTGTGTGCCCTTGCCCCTCCCTAAGACATCATGTTCTCACCTCTCACCCAGAATCTAGGAGGTTCTCAGCAGAAATTATGCTTCAGACCCACCCCCGCGGTTGAAATGGAGAGAGCATATAGTAACCGCAGCTGTGGGTGCTTGCCAAGACAGCCGGTGCACATGCGCTGAACTGGGTGCCGTCCTGTGTGGGGCGTCTCTAACTCACAGAATGCCCATGTGTGAGGCGTCATTTCCACACTAGCCACCAGGATAACAGAGAGTTGAAGTGACTGGTCCAAACCACGTGGCTTTCACCTGAGTGGGTGCCCGGACTGGGGTTTGTCTCCTCCCAAAGTCTGTCTCCTACTTTGGTAGGTTACCTGTCTGGAGTCATTTATGCTGTATCTCCCTAATCAGATGTCCTGAGTTTTATTCAAGGCAACTTTAACAGCTATACTAGCATCACAAAAGAGAAAAGCACTCTTGAAGGATGCAGAGAAGTCCCCCAGGGGGGACATAACAGTGTTGGGTGGTATCCCTTGCTGCCAGCCCCAGGTTCTTATTTATTTATTTATTTATTGAGAGACGTAGAGTGCCCTCGGTAGAGTGCTATAGCATCACAGCTCATAGCAACTTCCAACTCCTGGGCTTAGGCGATTCTCTTGCCGCAGCCTCCCAAGCAGCTGGGACCATAGGCGCCTGCCACAATGCCCGGCTATTTTTTTTGTCGCAGTTTGGCCAGGGCCGGGTTTGAACCCGCCACCCTCAGTATATGGGGCTGGCACCCTACTCACTGAGCCACAGGTTGTTATTTATTTTTGCTACACGGGTTACTCCTACCATAAAGTGTGATGACTGAACTTGAAGCAGCCACAACATGATTGCCACAAATCTTTATCCCTCTAATCTTTCTGGAGTGGTTCTGGGGGCACGTGAAGTTCTGTTCTGGTGAGGTGGTATAGGTCAGTGGCCTGCCGGGCAGCGTCCCCGTCGGTGAGATCAGGAGCTGCCTGGGTTTCTGGAAATATTTTACAGAAGCAAGCACGCCTTTCTGCTGTGTTTTTATTGATTTGTTATATCCTGTCTTGTTAGAGGTTTGGGGGTTTGTTTGTTTTGTTTTGTGTGTCCCAGGGCAGGAATTCCAGAGTGAGACCCACCCAGTGTAAGCGGAGCCACTGCCACTCCTGTGTGCTGCAACGCATGTGGCTGACATGCTGCAGATATGTGAGTCGTGCCAGGGGGACCCCGCCACCGTGGCGGACACCCCACAGCTCAGCCTGACCTTGTTCTGTCAGCAAGCCTGGGGGTGCAAAGGAGGGAACAGAATTTTACAGCTTTATATTTCAATATCTTAAGTAATTGTTTTCAATGCTATTAGAGCTTGTTTGCTTTTGTTTTATTTTTCCCCTACTTATATTTCCACTCTGAGTCAAGAGGCCTGAGCTGTGCCCAGACCTCTTCTTTCTAGAGGGGTGAACAAGCAAACCTGGGCCTCAGCTTCTTTGTCAAATAGAAAAGCAAGGAAACAGCAAAAACTCTGTCATGAGCATGAGAGATAATGCCTGTGTGCTGGCCGGCTCAGATGATTTCCATGACTCCTGGGACCCTCAGGAGGGTGTGTGGAGGGTGTGTGCAAGGCATCAGTGTGTGGAAAACGTGTTCACTGAGCCCAGCTTTGTGCTGGGTGCTCTCAGGAACGCCAAGACAGCAGCGTCCTTGCTCTGAAGAAGCCGAATCCTCAGCTGCCTCTTCTTCTTCCCCTCCTTCTCCTTCTTTGTCTTCTTCTTCTTCTTCTTCTTTTTTTTTTTTGAGACAGAGTCTCACTCTGTTGCCCTGAATAGAATACCCCGGCATCATAGCTCACAGCAACCTCAGACTCCTGGCCTCCAGTGATCGTCTTTCCTCCGCCTCCTGAGTAGCTGAGACTACAGGTGCCTGCTACCATGCCCAGCTAGTGTTTCTATTTTCAGAAGAGATGGGGTATCACTCTTGCTCAGGTTGATCTTAAATTCCTGAGCTCAAGGGATCCTCCCACCTCAACTTCCCAGAGAGCTGGGATTACAGGCATGAGCCGCCACACCCAGCCTCTCCTAAAGCTTCTCGCACCCAGTCCACATCTGGTGCATAAATTCCTCAACTCTAGTCACCTCCAGATTTCTTTACCTGGTGGCCAAACCCCTCCCTTTTCTGACTGTAGAGAGAGGTGGGCATGTTACAGAAGGGCCACTTCTCACACGTATGTTCCATCCTGGAGCCTGGTAACCTTTGCCAAGGAGGACTCAGGTAAACATGTTAACCCACAGTGACCTGGCTGGCACAGTCATGCCAGGTACCCAGCTCCACTCACCTGCACAGCTTCCAGAAAATTCCTTGGCTTGTCTCCACTACAGTCAGGCTGGAAGAGAAGGCGGGGGTTTCAATTGGCGATGCCCTCCAGGGAGGAGAGAGGGGAAGACAAGACTGGAGGAGCTGGGGAGAATCAGTCAGCAGGAGCTCAAACAGGGCCAGGTACCTGCAGGGCCAAGAGAAGGGCCGGAACAAAGCCGCTGTGGCCCTGCCTCCAGGGAGTGTGTGGTCTGAGGGAGGCAACATACCAAATAACAAGACTCATATTATTGCAAAGTGTAATAGTAAGTTTTAGAAAAAAAAAACATGAAGGGAATCACATAAAGAGAACCTGATTTAAATTTGGGGGGTGGGGGGTGCTGGCCCCATATGCCAGAGGTGGCAGGTTCATACCCAGCCCCGGCCAAAAAAAAAAAAAATTGGGGGAGGGGTCAAACGGACAACTTTAAAAGGAACATTTACATCAGGCCCTGCAGGATGGGGAGTTAGCCGGGTGAGTCATCCAGGGCAAGCACGTCCACAGAGTGAACAGAGGCTGGAAGGCCGCCAAGGTGGGAAAGAGCTTGGAATGTTCTGGAAAGTAAAAAGACCTGACAGAGCTAAAGTTTTGTGAGCCGGGGGAGGGTGGCTCAATACTGTTGTTTCATATGCAATAAATAGATATGTTCTACTCTGTTTAATACACCCTCCACGTGGGGAGTGCTATGTTAGGAATTAAAGACCTTGCTTAGTTGGATCTGGGCGTGGTGGCTCCTGCCCATAGTCCCAGAGACTCAGGAGGCTAAGGTGGGGGGATCACTTGAGTCCAGGAGTTCAAGACTATCCTGGGCAACATAGCAAGACCCTATCTCTCTAAACAACAACGAAAGCTCCAAAACACATTGTGTATTTGATACCAGCTTAGATTTGAATCCCGACCTGGCTGCTCTGACCTTTGGCATCCTATCTGGCTGGGGAAGCTAATGATGCTTCCTCAGAGGAGAGGGCTCTGAGCTGAGAAAGGTCTGGTTCCAAACATCCACCTTACCTTGACTTGGGACCCCTGCGTCCAAACTGAAAAGGGGGTGTTTAGTGCTACATCTCCTTCTCCCTTACTTTTCCTCTTGGTGTGCTCAAACCCTGGAGGAGGAAAGAGGATGTAAGTTATCCGGATCCTTTTGGATACCACACAAGAAAACTCCCAGACGGTGCACAGCCCCTCCCTGTCTGCTCCTTATTTATGGGAGAAACCCAACAGAGAAGCTGGAGAGAAAGTTTGTTTTATTGTTTTGTTTTGTTTTGTTTGTTTGTTTTGAGACACAGTCTCACTCTGTTGCCCCGGGTAGAGTGCCGTGGCGTCACAGTTCACAGCAACTTCGAACTCTTGGGCTCAAGCCATCCTCCTGCCTTAGCCTCTGGAGTAGCTGGGGCTACAGGCACTTGCCACAATGCCTGACTAGTTTTTCTATTTTAGTAGACACAGGATCTTGCTCTTGCACACGCTGGTCTTGAACTCTTGAGCTCAAGAAATCCACCCACCTTACCTCCCAGAATACTAGGATTACGGTATGAGCCTCTGCACCCGGCCAGAAAGGTTGTTTTAAAGGACATTTGTTTTAAAAGACAAGCACAAATGTCTCTAAAACTACAGTATGTGCTTCTTGGGACATCACAGACATTCAAATCAGAATGACACAAGGAAGATGGCATGGCCCCCAAGAGTGACACGCAAATTGATGAAGTAGTTCACATTTTTGGAATCCAGGAGACAATGGAATAACATTTTTAAATTGTTGGGAAAAAAAAAAAAAAGCCAAACAAGGCCTGCCAACCTTTTTGAAGAAATGAAAACTAAACAAATACATCTTCCAATAAAAGCTAAGAGAACTCATCACCAGCGGATCCATACTGTAAAAAACCCCAGAGCATGTGCCTCAGGCTGAAGGACAGGAATCCTCGACAGAAACCCCAAACTGCAGGGAAAACATTAGGTAAATATACAAAATATTAGCTGTTTAAGGCAATAGTAAAGGGGTAAATGCTAAAATGTCTGGTATTGGTGGCACCAGGGCACAGGAGGGTAAGGGAGCCTTGCAGCATTTACCAAGACAGACCATCTGCTGGCCCTAGAGCAAGTCTCAACAGATTTCAAGGGCTGAAATCACACACAAGTGTGTTCTCTGACCACAATGCAATTAAACAAGAAACTAATAACACAAAGATAATTGGAAAATCCTCAAGTGTTTGGAAATTAAGCAACACACTTCTGAATAACCCATGGGTCAGAGAAGAAGTCACAATGGAAATTAGAAAACACTTTGAACCACATGATAATGAAAAGAAACAGATTGAAACTTGCGGGAAGCTGCTAAAGATGTGCTTACGTGGAAATGTTTAGCCTTAAATGCATGTACTAGAAAATAAGGAGACTGAAAATCAATGAGCTAAGCTCCTATCTAATGAAACCAGAAAAAAAAAAAATCCAGTAAATTAAACCTAAAGCAAGTGGAAAGAAGAATGAAATCAAGATGAGAGTAGAAATTGATGGACCAGAGAATGGATGTGCAATGGAGAAAATGAACAAAGCCAACTGGGTGTTTGAAAAGATAAATAAAGGGCGGCACCTGTGGCTCAGTGAGTAGGGCGCCAGCCCCATATGCCAAGGGTAGCCGGTTCAAACCCAGCCCCTGCCAAACTGTAACCAAAAAATAGCCGGGCGTTGTGGCAGGCGCCTGTGGTCCCAGCTGCTCAGGAGGCTGAGGCAGGAGAATCGCGGAAGCCCAAGAGCTAGAGGCTGCTGTGAGTCCTGTGACATCACGGCACTCCACCGAGGGCGGTAAAGTGAGACTCTGTCGCTACAAAAAAAAAAAAAAAAGATAAATAAAATCGACAATTTCATTAATGCTGACCAAGGAGTGGGGAATGCAAGAAAAAAGCCTCCTTCCTCCACTTCCCCTCCCCTTTGGGGCTATCGATCCTCTTAGCTGCCGACTAGAGTGGGGTCCTAAGCAGTGGAATGCCCAGTTGTTTATATGGTTGTGCTGGGGAGCTGGCACCCACAGCCCCTCTTCCTCTCACTGTCTGTGTGCATAATACTCATATATTAAATACTAGCTTCAAAAGACTCATCCCCTCTTTACTGCTGGTCCTGCCAAGCCCTGGGCTCATCTTGCCCTGCCCTTGACAATTCTTACATATAGAAAGTAGATCATTCACAGTACAGGAGAAAAGGAGAAGGCAAGTGAGGGGGCCAGCGTTCACCATGTGCTGTGTGTGGGACCCTGCGTTACGCACATACCCATAACTAATGGGCTTGTCACAGGTTTGCCTTTAGTTATTTTGAGCTACCATCACTTTCTCGTTTCCATGACGCTCTGTTGGCATCCTTATCATCCAAAAATTTTGGGATTGCAGCCTGCTGTCCCGCAGAGAGCAGATGGGCAAAACCAGTCCCTTAGGAATCAGCCGCTGGCTCTGTGGGACGCCAGCCAGAGCCTCTCTGCAAAGAGTACCATGAGTACCACACCTTGGAGGTGGCCATTGGCATCCATGGGGGGAAGTGTGGGGATCAGCTAAGCAGTCAGGAAGGGGTCCAGAGTTTTGGTACCAAAACTGACAGGACTGTATTTTTCACCATATGCTAAGGGGGGGGGGGGGGCTAAGAGTCTCTGAGATCCTACTAGGTGCCGGGTACCATGCTAGGAGCCTCACCCATCAGTCTCAGAGAGGCACAGCTTGTCAGCAACAGAACCGGGACTCAAACGCAGTCCATTCTGGCTCTGCAATCTGAGCTCTTCTCACCACTGTGCTTTGGCTTGAAATGTCCCTGCCCTGCCTCTGGTGGGCCACAGTCACCCCAACTCAGCAGCGGTCAGCAGACCCAGGCTGGCCTGGCCTCTGTCCACCTGTTAGTAAAACTTTTGTTCCTGGCTCTAAGAGTCCCTTAACCTTCAGGAAAGACAGCAGCAGTGCCCATGAGGTCCTGGCCACATGAGGCCTCTCTCTGCGCCACATTTGCCACCAGCCACAGCATCACGTGGCAGCCACCCTCCTGTCTTCCTCAGGCGCCTGTAGTCCCAGCTGCTCGGGAGGCTGAGGCAGGAGAATCGCGGAAGCCCAAGAGCTGGAGGTTGCTGTGAGCCGTGTGACATCACGGCACTCCACCGAGGGCGGTAAAGTGAGACTCTGTCGCTACAAAAAAAAA
>CAUYPK010105743.1:0-114024 GCA_963574355.1 Loris lydekkerianus
GGTCCCTCCTCAGAAGCAGCACAACAAAATCCAAACTTGGCAAAGAGCCACAGTATACAAAATAATGATAAGAGGCAAAGAGCCGCATTCATTTTGGCCGGGAGCCGCATGCGGCTCTAGCCGCGTGTTCGCCACCCCTGCTATACTGGTAGACACACATCACTGTAAACCCTGATAAAACTCCTGATGCAGCACCAAGAGTGATCCCTACTGACTCTGAGAGAGAAAACTGTCGCCAGAGAGTCAGGGAGGGAAGGGAGAAAGGCAGGAGGGAGGCAGGGAAGAGGCAAGTAATCCCCACTCAGACGTAAGCAAACCACACACTACTCAAGACAGCAAAATCTTTAAAGCAGCCAGAAGGAAAAAAGACATCATCTATGTAAACTAGGCTTTGAGGAGCAAATAGGATTTATACAGGTAAATAAATGAATTTTCTAGAAGTTGCTTGAGAAAAGGGAAGAAATAAAGGGGAACAAAAACCCTGGATGCTACACTGGGTGAAAGCAGGGATAAGGCGGGAAGATCAGGTTGGAGGCGGGTCACAGAGGGGGTCAAATGCCACCCCAGTCCGGCCTTTGTCCTGAAGTGAGTGGGAGGTTATTCCTAAGGGCTTTTCAAAAGGGAACAGAATTATGAATCAGAAAAACTAAAACTGTATTAATTAAACCAGAGACAAAGATATCAAGGGGAAAACTTCTGAAATAGACCAACCTGAGGTAATAAGGACCTCACTACAGTGGTGATAGTGAGAATGAACAAAACAGAAAAAATTAGGACATTTGAAGGGGCCTGGGATTGGGAGGGGGTTAGTGAGTCTCAGTGACCCATTTAACATGGGCAACAACACTTCTAAGATCCTTAATCAAATAGGTCCAATTTCTCTATCTTCAACCTTTATGAGCAGTGTATCGTTTTCCCCTGGATGGATTAGAAATTTCTTTTTATATGCTATGGGCCAACAGTTAATTATTTTAAAAATCTATTTTGACAAACTACTCAAAAAAACAAGTCCTCTCAGTTTTACCACCAAAAACTGGTTCTTGAGAAACATCTTGATTCTTTAGGTCATACAGAAAATCCAATTTTGATAGAGGAAAAATCTCACCTCTTCTTGAAATTATTTAATGAGAAGGTTGGTGAATATAAATATATATACAGTGCAAGAAACAAACAGCCAACAAGAACATAAGTTGCGCATTTCAGATTCAATTTAAATTAGTCCTTCCTACCTAAACATGGTCATTCTATTTTCTTTAGAGCATGGCATTTGAAATATTGTTTACCTGCCTCTTTATTATTTGTCTCCCTGAACCACCCTGAGAGAAGTTCCGTGAGAGAAGGGACCTTGTTTGCCTTGCCTACTATGGAATCTAGTACCTAGATCAGTGGCAGGCACCAAGTGGAGGGACTCAAAAGTGACTTGATGAATAGCAGAATGAATGGACTACACCCAGGGCTGCAGCACTCCACAATCCCAGGGGTCCATTCACTCACATCTGGTTGAACATGAATGTCACCCCAAGGGTTATGCAGTGCACAGAAAAGTACAGCCATATACTGTGGTGGGAAATAGGCCAGGAGCTGCAGCAGCCAACATACAGATAAATAGCTGGGGCCGTATGTGATGCCAGTGTGTCCTGTTACGTTTGCAAATTGGGCATAATTTACCCCTTTCCTAATGTGGAAAGAATTTTCTCTTCAGTTTTAACCTCAAGAAAAAGTTTATTCATTGAATAACTGGATATGCATTGATGGTGAGGTCTTCATATTGACACCCCCGCATCCCTGTCCTATAAATAAACAGTGGAGAGTTTGAACTGTTGATTAAGGATTCTGAGCACCAATTGTAAAGCAGTTATTGCAAATCATTTAGTTAGCTCCTCAGTCTTTGTTGGCTAAAAATACCATTTGAGAAATTCTTTAGCCCGTCAACTGACTGTGGAACAAACATTGCTCAATCTCCTGATTCAGGAGTAGTTGGTTCTGAGATTCACCAAGATAAATCTTCAGTTTTAAAGAGGCCGACCAAAATGTTTTACAAGAAGTCTAGAAATAGATAATGAAGATTTCACAGACTGTCAGGCTGAGTTCCATATACCACATCACTGATGGAAAGAGTAACCTCCAGCTGGGTAACCCACATCAACCAGAATGTGGAAAACAGTCTCCCCAGGCCGTGAAGAGGTGGTGCTCCCCACCAGTCTCGGGCTCCTCCCTGCAAGGATCCTTTCCACTGCCAGGGCTTATAAGGCAATCACTCCTTCCTCTCTCCTAATCCTAACGCTTCTGGGGCTCCTCTGCAACCACTGCCCTAAGGCAGGTCTGTCTATGAGTGCGTCAACCAGAGGGCAGGGCTCACAGAACATGCCATCCCAAGGAGGACTTTGTCACTACAGAAGAATCACAAGCATAATGGCAACTCAGACATGACACCATGGGAATGTCAATTTTCCACCTCTTTTGCATCTTTCTATAGGACCTATTTGTAACTGACTTTCATAGTCTTTACTTCTTTTAACAGTAGAGTCCTTTCTTTCAGCAAAAAATGTGGACTTCAACACATAAAACATATAAAAGCCAAGCTGCTGGATAATGGGTCAATGGCCTTGTCCTCCTTTCCTCACCCCTGCCCCACAAGGCACTCTGGAATTCCCAGGGCACTTGGGAACCATGGCTGAAAAGCAATGGTCTAGGGAGGATGATAGTGACTTAACCCAACAATGACAGCCTTTAAGAACGATAATTAATGATACATCCCAGGTTCATAGGAGCCTTTTCTAAGTAGAGTTGCTTCTGCTATAGGTTCACCACTCATCTCAGTGCAATCAGCTTCTCAGTTTGGTAATTCCAATCCCCAAGGAGCACAGACCGCCTCGGTTTCAGGAGAAGCCACCGTAGGACTGCACTGTGAATGCCTCTCCAAGACAGTACTAGAGCAGCGTCACTCGTGAGGTCTGGAGCTTCCTCAGCTCAATGTGGCCGCTGACCCAGGGTTTAGCCTATGCAAATTACTTAGCCAAAAAGGAGAAGGGGAAGAAGTTTGATTAACTAGTATAGTCAATGAGGAGGGCCAAATCACCTGCAAATGGAGATCTGAGAAGTGCTATGAAAAAGCTGATGAGACTTATCACTGGTGGCCACTTCAAAGAAAGAAAAAAAGGTGGTTTCAAAGTTTCCCAGTCAAAAAAGAATTCCCAGCGCTGAAGTCATGCATAACATTTGTACTGGAAGCTTACAAGTCAACTTCACTGTATGATAAGACAGAGAAAAAGATCAAAACTGGATTTTCTCATCATGTCCTAAACTAGTGGTTCTCAACTTTCCTAATGCCTCAACCCTTTAATACAGTTCCTTATGTTGTGGTGACCTCCCCAACCATAAAATTATTTTTGTTGCTACTTCATAACTGTAATTTTGCTACTGTTATGAATTGTAATGTAAATATCTGTTATGCAGGATGTATTCAGGTGATCCCTGTGAAAGGGTCGTTTGAGCCCCAAAGGGGTCGCAACCCACAGGTTGAGAACCGCTGTCCTAAACCATCATTAGTTGCTTTATAAGATGTATGAAAATCTGTGGCAACTATGTGAAGTTTTGTTTGAGTACATCTGTCCTAACACAGTGACCTAATTTAGAGAGGTTCTAACTCAAATAAATGGATTATGTCTCCCTAATAACAGGATGGACTCACTTATTCTCATTACCAGAGAGAATACTTTCTAGCCACTAAAGCATGTTGTAGGAGAATATTTAAGCACATGGGGAGAATGCTGCAGTTACACTAAGTAACAATGGATATGGCTTTAAGTTTGTATTTTTAAATAGGCATACATTGAAATAAAAGCTGGATGCATCTACATCAAACATTACCAATGGCTATCTTTAAGTGGTGGTTTTTATTTTGTTGTTTGAACTTCTCATATTTACCAAATTTTCCATGTAGACAAAAAGAAATTTTACTTACCAAAATGTTATGGCATACCTACTATACTGAGATTCATATGTAAATGCTAGCACTGTCCTTAACTGTGTGATTGTGTGGACAAATTCCAGTCCCAACATGCTTTAGGAGGAACAGCTACCCACACAACTGCTAAGGGGAGTCAACCCTAGTTGCTACCAGCAGCATGGTAAGCAGTTCTGAAGAGTGGCTCAGTCCACCTTAAACCAGAATTGCCCGGACCTGCTAAAACCTCATCACTGAACAGCACCAAGCCCATCTGAAAGCCTATGCATCTGCAAGGATATGGCTTATTTAACTGTTTTAAGACTTCCTTGTATGAATGCAAAACATAGGAAAATTTTTAGACATGTCTGTGATCTAAATGTCACTACTATGTATAATCAGCAAGGCAGCGTGACTGTTAGAAACACTGTGAAATCGAACGGATCAAGTTTTACTTCTTGCTCTGCCATTTTCTAACTACATGAACTTGGGCAAGTTTCAAAATCTCAGAAGCTGCAGCTTATTCACCTTTCAGTAAAGTTGACCACACCTACGTCCCAGGATTTGAAGGAAGATCTTAAATGTTTATCAGTAGACCTATCTGCTAATTTAATAAAAACACTCTAGAAGCCTAAATACATAGCACTTTCATGTAGCCCCTTATTAAAAAATATTAGCTATCATGTATTCTTACATTCACTTAAACTTAAAACCTATATCCTTCAGGGCAATTTCCCAGCTATCCACACTGAAAGTCGTCAACGACCAAGCACCTGGATAGATAAAAATTCAGGCTCTAATACAATTTTGTGAACTATATGAGCAGATTTCTGGCAAACCTTATTCCTTTCCTAAATGATCTTCACCAACTCCATATTGAGAGGAATTGGGCAATGGTACAGATGATACCACAGACACAGACTATGTTAGAAATATAAAAGTCTACTTCTGTCTTCCATGCTGGCCCATAATCAACTCAGCAAACATAGGATTAGCAGAGATATCACTGCCCATATTACAAAGAGAGCATATTTTAATGTCTCATGCCAATAGTAAGTATACTCTCAGGCCAGGCACAGTGGCTTATGCCTACGATCCTAGCACTCTGGCAGGCAAAGCTGGGAGGATCCTTGCAGCTCAGCAATTCTAGAGCAGCCTGCGTAAGAGCCAGACCCTGTCTCTACTAACAATAGAAAAATTAGCTGGGCACTGTGGCAGATGCCTATAGTCCCAGCTACTCAAGAGGCTGAGGCAAGAGGATCACTTGGGCCCAGGAGTTTGAGGCCGTTTGGCATCACGGCACTCTAGCCTGGGCAACAGATTGAGACTTTGTCTCATAAATAAATATGTAAATAAATAAATAATCTCAGGGAAATCTTGAAAACAATAAGTCAAAAATATTTGATTTTAATATACGAATTAAATGTGACAAACATAATTATGAACTAAGATGCCATGAAATGGAGGAAAAGCAGAAAATAATGGTGAAGATTTTAATTTTTTATTTTTTGAATGAGGATACTTTTAAAACCCTGCTTCAGAAAGAGACACAGCATGGCATGCTATTTCCACTGTGCATGGTGTGAGACAAACAGACCCAGGGCTGAATCCCATTACTGCAACCTACTCTCTGGAAAAGAGTAGGTCAGTCATTAAACCACTTGGAACCTCAGTTTACCCATTTAGGAAGTAAAACTTGTTTGCTGCTTTCATGATGGTGTGACAATCAAAGACACGTAAAATATCTGGGGCAGGGCACGTCCACAGCGTTCTGTATGGGTAGATGGGAAAAAAAAAAAAAACCCTACTAAAGAAATGGGTGAGATATGACATGACATAGGCTATGGTTTGGAAAAGAGTCAGACATCCACTGCAGGTCATGGAACATGAAATGCTGGGTGACCCTGACCTTCATGACAAACATCATTTCGGAGATAAAAATTAAAGGCTAAAAGCCAGAAAATGAAGTGAGCCTTTAAAAGGGGTCAAGGAGAGAAGCAGGTTAAAGTAAATGACTAACAGGGAACTGCAATCTGGCACCACCATCACCCAATCAGAAATGGCCTTCATGACTTTCAGGGTAAGAGGAAAAGACAGTTAGGTAACAGCTAGTTCAAAGGACACACATTTGCTGAGCTTTGATTTTCAACCGCCCTATTCCCAAGAAAGAAGGCAAGGTGGTCTCTAGCTTGAAATTTGCTGTCACTTTCATCTGACCAGAGTGTAAGATCACCTGTCTTCTTTACAGTCCTTAAGGCACTGGGAAGGACTCTCAAGGGGCTGAATCAGATCTGCTCAGAGTGAAGAGTGACATCCCACCACAAGGTCAAGTTTAGAGAACAACGGACATGACTGGTGACCCTGGGAGGATGGGGATGGGGGAGTGTGGGGGTGGGGGGTGGGGGAGTGCCCTAAGACCTATTTCTAGTCCCAGGGAATGGCGCAACTTGACTCAATAGAGCAGGGTGAGCTACATCAAGTTCAATCCAAGCTCTCTATAATTACCTACCTCCAACAGCTACTGTTTTGCATGCATCACTAGGTTCCTTTAAAAATTATTCTCATGTACGCTTGCTGAGGCAGGGTCTTGTCTTCTAGTTCATAAGTTTCCCAATCAAATGTTTTTGTGCATCCCAAGAATTCAATGGTGTACCTATAACAGAGGAGCAGTTTAAGCTTAACCACTTCAAAATATCCAGTACAGCTCACTATAAATAAAAACATTAAAGTATTTATTAACCTGGAAACAAAAGATACAAAAGGAAGCATTCTTACCTGTCCCTGTATTTTCTTTTTTAGCTTTTTAATTTTTGTACTTTTTATTGTAATAAAACATAAATGACATAAAACTCCATCTTTTCATCTTACAATCTAAATCTTTAACCTATCACGTAAAGGTGTTTCTCCTTTTATAAATTTATCCACTATCTTTAATTGCCAACAAATAACAGATCATCACAAATTAAGTATAACTTTGAAGTTTCAGCTTAAAATTAAAAACAAAGGTTAACTACTGAGCTACCCTCTTTATAAGGTGACTAGTCAAAAGGTACTTTTCTCTCTAGGCCAAAACATTTTCCTCATAAATGAAATCTTTTATATTCATATGTGTACACATTTTCTGGTAGCATAACCAGGAAGCTAGAGATGATGTTTAATGCCTGATGAAGAATTTAAAAAAGGGTTATTCATTGAATGTCTCATTCGTGTAATTTGTACTTGTATGTGAAAAGAATGTAGAATCTAATGACAGCTAGAGAGGCAGAATCTTATTTTGATGTTAAATTTATTCAGTAATGTTCCTTTGCGGGGGGGGGGCATAAATACTCTGTAAAGTGTAAGTGGGCTCCCAACCCTCTCTAAGATCATACCCCTGGGGCCTATACCAGTGGAGTATGTGCTGGGACTAAAGCTATTCCATCCCCCACACAGTAGTCAAATTTCAGGAAGACTGTGAACTCCTTGAAGGCAGCCTGGATGCCAAGATAAAAATCATAAGGGCTGCCATGTGCCAAAATGAACAGCTGATACCTTGAACTAACTGACAGATTTAATTCTATAAAGACACAAATCTTAGGGAACAAAAGAAACCACTCACTACTCTTTATAGTCTCCATTTAATCAATCTTTCTCCTATTTGTAGAAAAAAGTATTACACCTATAAATAATCAAACACAGCCACAAAGAAAACAGTTGTCACAAACTAAAACAGCAAGAAAACAAAAGATAAAACTGGGACTCCTGCCATTACATTAGCTTAAAAGTGTTCAGTTAAAGCTTCAAAGTAAAATATACTTGCATAAAAGAACATCATCTTCTGGTGACACCAACATACAGTTTATAAACCCAAATACAAAGTGAATAGTGTTTTCAAAAAAAAAAAGTGTGTGGGGGGGAGGAATAGGGTAGCTCTTTAAACTCAAAAATCTCACAAACTCTCACATGTCAGACAATAATCTCAGTCTATTTTGAATAATAAAATAATATCTGGGGAAGTAAACATGATCAATGTAAGCTGTGGAAGCTAATAGTCACTTGACAGAAGCTGGTTAATGAAAAGGAAGCAAAGAAACAGATTTAATGACTATTTTTTGGAGATTGGACCTAACAATAGCAAATACAAGACGTCATTTTTTAAAAAACCTTTTAAGTATCCTTTGTAAAAGCTATACGAATTTGGGAGCAATGGATGGCCAGTAGAATAGGCCTGTTTATCTCCTCTCCCCTCTAAATTCCCACGAAGATGACAGTAAAGTATGAAAAAGATACAAATCCATAAAGAATTTCAATGGTGTCTGGGAAGCAGAGGTGACTTCAGAAGGTCAACAGGGCAGACGGGAACCTCTCTGCCGAGAAGCACGGAGTCCGCTGACTGCTGCAGAAAAGGCTCAGGAAACGGAGCTTCCAGCCCCTCAGAAAGAAGGGTGGGGAACCCAGGGGGCAGGACTAAAAAGGGGGTGGCTGGTTGACAGTCTGAATAAAACAGATCTTTACCTTACACCATATACAAAACATAATTCAAAATGGATTAAAGACTTAAAAGTCACATGTGAAACTAAAATTCCTAGAAGAAAAGCTCCGTGACATTGGGGCTTTGATTTGGGGTGCTTTTTTCATTTTTTGGTTATAAAACCAAAAGTAAAGATAACAAATGCAAAATAGGCAAATGAAAATACATTAAACTTAAAAAGTAAATGAAAAAAACCAAGAGTGAAAGGGCAACCGACAGAATGGGAGAATATTTGCAAAACATATATATCTAATAAGGCATTAATGTCCAGAACATAGGCTCGGCACCCATAGCTCAGTGGTTAGGGCTGGCCACATACACCACAGCTGGTGGGTTTGAACCCAGCCCAGGCCAGCTAAACAGCAATGACAACTACAGGTGGCAGGCACCTGTAGCCCCAGCTACTTGGGAGGCTGAGGCAATCGAATCACTTAATCCCAAGAGTTTGAGGCTGCTGTGGGCTTTGACACCATGGCCCTCTACCAAAGGTGACATGGTGAGACTCTTATCTCTTAAAAAAAAAAAAAAAAAAAAAAAAAATTCAGAATATACAAAGAACTCCTACAACTCAACAAAAAGCCAAATTAACCCAATTTAAAAATGGACAAAAGACTTGAATAGACCTTTCTCCAAGCAAGACATACAAACGATTGGGAAGCACAGGAGATGATGTTTAACTGATCATCAGGAAAATGAGACTCAAAACCACAATGAGCTACCACCTCACACCCACTATCAAAAACAATAAAAGCAAAACAAACAAACAAACAAACACCACCACTCCCCAAGAATATAGCAAGTATTGGCAAAGATGTGGAGAAACAGACTGGAACCCTCCTTGTATACACACTGTTAATAGGAGGATAAAATGGTATAGCCACCATGGAAAATAGTCTGGCCCTCAAAAACTGAAATAGAATTAGCATGCATGATCCAGCAATCTCACTGCTGGTATCTATGCAAAAGAACTGAACGCAGGGTCTTAAAGAGCGATTTGCACATCCCTGTTCATTGCAGCATTATTCACAACCCCAAGAGGTGGAAGCCACCTAAATATCTACCAGCAGATAAAGGGCTGTAGAAAATGTGTTATATACCTAACGTGGAACAGCATTCAACCTTTAAAACGAAGGGAATCCTGTCATTTGCCACAACGTGGATGAACCTAGAGGACATTATGAAACAAGCCAGTCACAGAAAAACAAATACTACATGATCTAATTATATTTACATGAAATATCTAAAGTAGTCAAACTTACAGAAGCAGAAAGTACAATGGTGGTTGCTACAGGCTGGGGGGAGGAAGAGAGAGGAGTTGTTTTTCAGCGGGTGCAGAGGTTCAGTTCTGCAAGAAAAAAAGGTTCTGGAAATCTTTGGCACAACTATGCACGTATAGCTAACACTACTGTTCTGCACACTTGTAATGATTAAAATGGTATATTATATGCAGTTTTTGCCACAATAAAAAAAAAAAAAGGTAGGAAGCTTATCCTGGATTATTTAGATGGGCTCAGTGTCAACACAAGCGTCCTTAAAAGTGGACGAGGTCACTGGATAAAAGATTTAAACTTAAGACATGAAACTATAAAAATACTAGAAAAGACCACAGGGAAAACACTTCAAGAAATTGGCCTGGGAGAATATTTTATGAGGAGGAACCCCTGGGCAATTGAAGCAACACCAAAAAATACGTTACTAGGATCTGATCAAACTAAAAAGCTTCTGCACAGCCAAGAGCACAGTAAGTAAAGCAAACAGATAACCTTCAGAATGGGAGAAGATTTTTGCAGGTTATGCTTCCGACAAAGGTCTGATACTAGAATCCACAGACAACTTGAACTAATCAATAAGAAAAGAACAAATAATCCCATTTCTTTGTGGGCAAGAGACTTGAACAGAAACTTCTCTGAAGAAGATAGGGCACATGGGCGACAAACACATGAAAAAATGCTCCTCATCAGAGAAATGCAAATTAAAACCACTTTGAGGTACCATCTAACTCCAGTAAGACTAGCCCACATCACAAAATCCCAGAACTACAGATGATGGCGTGGATGTGGAGCGAAGGGACATTTCTACACTGCTGGTGGGAATGCAAGCTAATAACAACCTTTTTGGAAAGACGTTTGGAGAACACTCAAGGAAGTAAAAGTAGACCTACCATTTGATCTTGCAATTCCTCTACTGGGTATATACCCAGATGATCAAAAATCATTTTACAACAAAGACATTTGCACCAGAATGTTTATTGCAGCCCAATTCATAATCGCCAAGACATGGAAATAGCCCAAGTGCCCACTGACCCATGAATGGATTAACAAATTGTGGTATTTGTATACCACAATGGAATTTTATGCAGCCATAAAAAAGATGGAGACTTCACATCTTTTATGATTACCTGGATGGAGCTGGGACATATTCTTCTTAGTAAAGTACCTCAAGAATGGCAAAAAAAGCATCCAATGTACTCAATACTACTATGAAATCAATATATGATCACCTACACATTCATATGATTAGTAAAACATAACTATAGTCCAGAAAGTAGGAGGGAAGAGGAGAGAGAGGGGAGAGGAAGGGGGAGGCGGGAGGAGAGAGGGTATTTGGGGGGACCTCACCTAATGTGCATATGGTATATTCCAAAACTATTAAGAAAAGAGGTTTGGGAATATATAGTGAAGTCTAAACTTCTTAGCTGGGATAACTCCAGCTATCAATTGGCTATCTACAAAGACAAAAGATCATGTTTTAAGTACTTTAGGGATTTTCTGTTATTTTAGTTTCCCCTTATTGAGGTAATACTTTCATTAAAATTATTAAAAATATTTTACAATTATATAAGCAATAAACAGACATATTCTTGTTATATAACAGTGCCTGGTATATAGCAAGCAATCATTAAACATTTTTTAAATGAATAATTATTGAAAAAAAAAACTATTAAGAAAAGAGTATAATTGTGATGATGTGTTAATCAGTGCAATGTAAGCATTTCACATTGTACATCAAAGTCAGTACACTGAACCCCATAAATGCAATGTACACAATTAGGATTTAATAAAAGAAAAAAAATTAAAAAAGAAGTAAGTGATTTTCAGAGGGGGGGGGGGAGTAGAAGAGGTGGACAGAGGAGGAGGTCAGAATGAGCCAGCGTGAGGAACAGCTGACCCTCCACTGCTGACTCCAAAGACAGAAGAGCCCTGAGCGCCAAGGATGCAGCAGCTTCTGCTTAGGAAAAGCAAGGAAATGGACACACCCCAGAGCCTCCAGGAAGGAACACAACCTGTGGACACCTTGATTTTAGCCCAGTGAAACCTGTATCAGACTTCTGACCTACAAAAGGAGGCAGTTTACTCCCTGCAGAAGACACAGCAATACTTGAGACTCACACACCAGGTAAGGCAGAAAAAAGGCATTAGGATTTAAGCATTCCCAGGCTTTGATGGTAAGACCTCCAGCCTCTTCCCTTGTGTGGTTCCCTCAAATCCTCATAGGCAGACTTAGTCCCCACAAAAAGGGAAATAGAAGATTCAGGCTTTTTTTTTTTTTTTTTTGAGAAATTGAAAAGTCTAAGAAAAAAGATGTGCACACTCTGCTGCACAAGCATCACAGACTGAAGCCACCAGGTCCCCACTCAAAGACGCTCAAGTACAGCTCTCAAGAAAACAAATTCCCAGGCTATTTTTTATTGTTTCACTCTTAAACATGAACGATTTGAGAAAAGCCTCTAACATTAAAATCAGAAATCAAAACAAGCAGATAAAAAAGAAGAAACACTCAGGAAAATGTGCAAAGAGCTAAAGAAAACAGCAAAATAATTAAATTCATATTTTCGAAGGACAAGATCCTATTTTTAAAAAGAAAATATTCAAAGACCCAACCCAAAATTAAATTCAAAATTACAAACCTGCTAGAAATTAAAAATTGAACAGAAACTAAGACAGCCTCTTAGAACATAAAGCAAAACTGCAGAGAGATGAAAAATAGCTAAGAAAATGACGTAAGGAAATTAGAAAATCAAACCTGCAGGTCTAACAACTAACAAACTAGCAGAAGACAGATAGAAGGGGTAAAAGAAAATTATCAAAGAAATAGTACAGGAAAATTTCCAAATCGAAGGAAATGAGTACCACAAAACTTTGTGGTACCCAAAAGTACCACAAATACAAAAAAAAAAGTCCCAATATGAAATTTCAGAATTCTAGGTTAAAGGAAAAGCATCAGACATAAAACAGTTCATATACAACTGGGAAACAGAATGGCCTGAGATGTCTCAACTTATATGACAGACCTGACCTGCAAACAAAATACAGTCATAAAGGAAACATTAATATTAATTTAGACACAGACTATAACATGACTGCATTAAGGAAATAGACAGGAAAAGTAGATGTGTACTAAGAGTAAAAGTTGGTCTATGAGAGGTAAATTTTCAGTAGAAAAATCAATGTAAGTCTAAAATTTTAAAAGAAGTCAATAAATGCACTTCATCCATTTATCTATCAATAAATGGCACAGCATCCAATGTGTTGTTTAGGAATAAGTAGGTGAATACCAGAAAATACAACTAAAGGAGTTGAAAGGGCTATTCTTAGGCAAAGTAGCAATAAGAATATAAAAAGAACAAAGAATGGCTGTTGCAGTGCTATTAAAATTATTAAACAGGCTCGTAGCACAGTGGTTACGGTGCCAGCCACATACATCAAGGGTGGTGGGTTCGAACCCGGCCTGGGCCAGCTAAACAACAATGACAACTGAAACAAAAAATAGCCGGCCATTGTGGAGGGCGCCTGTAGTCTCTCGTAAGCCTAATAGTTGGAGGTTGCTGTGACTTCTGACGCCATGGCACTCTACCAAGGGCGACATAGTGAGACTCTGCCTCAAAAAAAGAAAAAAAAAATTATTAAACAATATGCATGCAATTACCTTGAAATAAGTAAATAGGAGAGGGAGAGAGGGAAGAAGACAGGTAAATTGGTTGATTTAACAAAGTAGTTCTACAAATTGTTACACAATGAAGATCTTCACACAGAAGGAATAAAAATAGCAAATGTCCTAATATTATGCAAATGGTTACTTACAGACTGTAATAAAATTTTCAATTACAGCACTGTAGCTGAATTCCAAAAGTACTGTACTGAAAACAACTAAAATGATAGTATGCTGCAGAAAATAGTATTGAATCCTTCAAAAATATGACTCAAATAATGAAGACACTGACATCAAATGTGTATGTAAAGAGCTGGAAGAAAATTATTCTGGTGTATGAAAAGAGCATTAATTATAATATTGTTTTGTAAAATGTATAACCTCATTCATTCCATGTAACTAAATTAATTACATGGTATGAATATGTATTTGACTACTTCATCTATATTCTCAAAATATTCCTTACATATTCAAACTGGCCACAAAAAAAGTGTTTGCTTCTCGGTGGCAAAATATAAACAGAAAATATAAACTAAGCATAAAAGGTATGCAAAGAAATTAAAAATCCATTTACCTGAATCATGTTATTATTTTTCTTCATCAGTCTTCTTCCAATCTAGGAGAAAATAAGAAATAAATTAAAGTCCATTCTTCCTATACTGAGCTGCTTACAAGAAAAAAACTAAAATCCAAATCTACAGCCAGGCGTGGTGGTGGGCACCTGTAATCCCAGTTACTCAGAATGCTGAGGCAAGAGGACCGCTGGAGCCCAAAAGTCTGAGGTTGCAATGAGCTATGATGATGCCACAGCACTGTACCCAGGTCGACAGAGTGAAACTGTCTCAAAAAATTAATAAATAGGCCAGACGTGGTGGCTCACGCTTGTAATCCTAGCATTCTGGGAGGCCGAGGTGGGTGGACTTGTCTCGAGTTCGAGACCAGCCTGAGCAAAAAGCAAGGCCCCGTCTCTACTAAAAATAGAAAAAAAACTGAGGCAAGAGGATTACTTGAGCCCAGGAGTTTGAGATTGCTGTGAACTGTGATGGGATTGCACTCTACCCAGAGTGACAGCTTTAGACTTTGTCTCAAAAAAACAAACAAACAAACAAAAAAAAAACCAATAATAATAACAATAAATTAAAAAATCCAAATCCAAGGAAATAAGGAAACTATTCAATTCCCAGCTAATTTCTGGCTGTCACAGTATTCAGAGTAAGCTTATGTTAGGCAAAGCCCAGCAGAAGCACTCAGGTGATTCCAATCCCAATAAAAAAAATTGCACACCAAGTACATCTAATGGTACGTAGTATAACATGAGTTTTAAAATCATGTTATAAATTATCTCCTCTCCAGTCGGGTAAATAATTGCTAATTGACTACATAGAAAAAAAAAAAAAAAAAAAAAAGAAGAAGAAAGTACATTTTCCAAACTGTAAAAATTACTACCCCAGGGTAAAAGGGGCTGGCAGCATTTTTAAATTTTAATTTGCATGAAAACCAATCACTACCAAATTAAGCAGAACAACCACAGAGCACATATATAAGTGTATGATCAAAGAGCTTATAATTAGACTTTAACCCACATCATCCTAAAGGCTTACAAACACTTCCTCATTTCATTTCATGAAAGATTATCTCAACTATAAATATGACCCTAAGTAAAACAGACACGTGAAATTAGAGTAGCTCACAAAAAAAGGGAAAAGGTGCCTTTTTAAAAATTAATTAGCCCAAAACTCATCGGCAGCTTAATAAATTTTCCTAAAGTGAACACCATTCTCCCAAAAGGTCACCATTGCTCTGACTTCAAATAGCACACATCAATTCTGCCTAGTGGGCAAGGTGCTGTTACTCAGGCATCTGTCCAGGAGCCCAGAAATCCCTGTGTCTGGATCAAAATAAAATGCTCTAGAGGAGCAAGCAGTGACTGAGTGCAAGGCATTATTATTTCAGGAAGATGCTAACCAGTCTAAGGAAGGAGGGTTGGTTGGTTTGTTAGGATCAACATGAAACCTCTCCAGAGATTGCAGGACAGGGAAGCTGCTTTATTTGACACAAACAGAAGGGAAACACCTTCCTGTTTGTCCCAACGAGTGTACTACTGAGAGCAAGATGGGAGACAGTGGGAGCAGCGGGAGGTTAGCCTCCTTTCTACAGGTACAAAGACACCTATGAAATAAAAGTTATAATCAAGCTGGCATGCGCTGAAAGCTAGACTAAATTCCTAATGCATCATCTCACTGGATCTTCCAATTCCTCGGAAGCTGGTTTTGCTATCCCCAGTCAACAGACAGTAATACTGAGCCTCAAATCAGCAGTACGTTTTTTAAAGTGAACAGTTCCAGTTAAAGCAAAGTTATTCCTCTTCACAGTTTGTGTGCAGGGCTAGACAGAGATGCTGACAGAAACGAAGCCACGTAACTAGATATAGAATCTGCTGTACTGTCCCTGACCATAAATCATATGTTATCCAGGACAGACAAAGACTTCTGAATTACCGGAAAGCTGAATAGTTTTGTCACTGGTAAAGGAGGCCCACTTATCACTTTGTACTTCAAAGGGGAAGTTACAAAAGACATCTTTACACTTCATGAGGTATAATTTTCTGACGTGTTAACTGGTTTTATCGTACTACTACTACTACGTACTTTCCCATTGAAATCAGAGACATCTCTGTCCCTCAGAGACAGTCACAGAGGCAAAGAAGCAAATTACCCCCAGAGAATTGAGGAAAATTTAACAGCGTCACCTTCAAACAACATGCCACACCTGCACAAATATTCAACTTCTATCCTCAGTCCTTTCAAAAAGCAGGGGCCAAAATGGGGATAGAGTTCAAAAAGGGAACTTTTCATTCTGCCACTTGAGGGAGAAGAAATAAAATATCCATTCTTTAAGACAGTATGTGAAGTACCAAAGACGTGTAACTGAAAAGATGATCCTGCGTCCTCACTGGGGTAAGTACAAAATCATACCTCAGTAACAATATGCCATGACCAACATCATGAAGAACCTTTACATTTAATCCTGCAACAATCTCTTGTGTGTGTGTGTGTGTGTGTGTGTGTGTGTGTGGAGGGGCTAGTCAAAAACCCCACCCTAATCAGAGGGAGACAGTGGGCTCAGGGATTATGCAACTTGTCCAGGTTGCACCGACAAGTGGGAAGGAGCTCCAGACCGCATCTGTCGGACACCTGTACGGACCACGTGGAATGGAACAGCTCTGGACTAATGAGGAACCCTACACAAATGTGCTTTTCAACACCAAATCATTTCATGACCCTTTTGCTGTTTTCCAGTTCCAAACTGCTTTTGATATTATCCCAAGTAAAGAATATGGACTCTCCTTCCTCCTGTGAGATGGAACAAGTGTCTTGTTAGTGAGTAGCTTGAGGACAGAAAACAAAAACAGATCTGGACAGACTCTATTCTAGAATAGATAACTACTGAAGTCTGGGGAGCACCCTGGAGATTTGCCTTGCATAGTAAAAGCTGCAGGCCTGACCTGTAGTGGACATGGGCCGTAAAGGTACAATCCAAGTTCTTCCTGGGACTATCTGAGTCAGCAAGTTAACTACACATAAGCACCTGTGGCTCTAAACTTCCCACCAAGATTGAGTAAAAGACAGCAAGAATCTCTGCAGGCATTATTAACCCATGGCATTCAGAAGAATACCAGCAGCAGAGAGGGCAGAACACGTACCCTTTCTCTACTCCAAATAACTGTGGTACGGCAACATCCAAACCCCTATGTGTTTACTACCAGAGGCTTCCAAGAAAGACACCACTAGAGTGGGGTAAAAAAGGAAGAGGCCTAACAATGAAGACTGTGGAGGAAAAGATTACAGTTCACCAAAGTCTTGCAAGGCACTGGCAATCCTCCACTTGTTAAGTTTATATTTACATTTCAAAGCTTGTTACTTCCTCCTGGACTGGGCAGGGCAGTGCTTCTATCTTGGGGACCATCTGAGTGACAGGCGGGTGCTGCCCAGAAGCAACAAGCCGAGGATGTCAAAATCAACTGCCACCGTCCACTACAGACACATGACATGGAAATTACAACAGGAATTATTCATTGTGCCAGTCTATTAGAGTTCAATTGTTTCTTCTCAGGAGGAAGATGGTGTGTGATTAGAAGTAACAGAGACACCATTAACAGCATAAGATCAATTTAGTTATTTCTCATTCCTACCCATGAACAGCAGGTTACACAAATCAGAGCGTGGTTTAACTGAACACAAAATCCAAAGTACAAGCATGGCGTTTCTTCTGTCATACAAAGTTAGTGTGCTCTTCCTTTAACGTCTCGCTCTCAATAAACACAGCTTAACAGAACCTTTTCTTAGGAGAACTTTCACTCTTTTTCTCCGACCCCAGTACTGTTAAAAAGCCCCAGGCAGGGTCTGCAGCCCTGGTGGCAGCACTTGCCAGTCTCTCCTGGAGTCACCAGGCTGACTCCTGCCTGTAGCTGGCTCGAGTCACTAAGAAGGACTTTCCACTACACTCCAGGGAAGCCTCAATCTGCCCTTTCTTAAGAACAATCCAAGAAGTTCTTTTTCTCTACATTCTTTTTTCAAGATTGAAGACATAGCAAAGAGTAAGCTGAATGTCTTCTCTAAGACCTTCCTCAAAACTTGCCTCAACTTACACCCAATTATGATTCTCTTAGGTAAATCGCAGAGCTTTTTTCTTTGAGCTGCTTGGCTGAAACACAAATCATCTATTAACTAACTACCCTGGGAGCTTAGCCACTTCCCAGCCTGCCTCTCAAACTGGCTTTTCTTTTCCTATAAAACACATTTGAATAGAAGAGTTTAGAAGAACAGGTTCGCCTAGACATAAAGAGCAGATATAAGCTTTGCAATATACTAAAATGTGGGAGCTGAAGAAGATTTAATGGGGGATAAAAAAAATTCCGGAGAAATATACACTTAAGGAAACAGTTACTGAAAAAGATGATAAAAGTGAAACTAACTACATTCCAGGAAACAATAAGATAAATTCATGGGAACAAAGCAAAACTGATGAGAGAAGAGAAAAGAAACAAAAAGAAATAAAAGAGAGAAAAGAAAAGGAAAAGAAAGAGAGAGAAAGAAGGAAAGAAAAGAAAGGAAAGGAAGGGAGGTAGTGAGAGAAAGAGGGGGAGGGAAAGTGAGAGAGAGAGAGCGAGCTCAGACTCTAATCTGGTTTTGAAAGCCACGCCAAAAGCAAACAATAGCTCCTCTCCTCTCCTTCACATGAAGAGTGAGCAGGGCCTTCCTTAGTGCTGGAGGAAAGAAAAGGTGCTTTTCCCTTCATTTATCAAGTATTGATTGAGCATCAAGGTGGGATTATATGGAGATGAAAGAGTAGCTTCCCTGAAGGTGCTCACAGTTTAGCAAAGACTAAGAAAAGCCAGTATTTACAGAGGGATGCTACAGAGGTAATAAACTTCAACTACAAACACAATCACTTCCCCTTGGGAGCCAGAGAAAGAGTTCTGTATTCAAGTTAAATTTTCATATGGTAGCCCCCTACCCAAATACAAGTCTCAACCCCAATTTTACCATTTATAGGCTACCCAGCAGTGTCTAAGCTTCCTGAAACTTTCACTGAGAAATTCACAAATTGAAGAGATAATTTTTTAACATCCTAAGTCTTGTTATCAAGGGCCACATCAATAATCCTCTGCCTCCAATTTAATCAGAGTAGTTTTGGTTGTTTTTAAATCCCTACCATACAGGTGCCAAAATAATCTTGCTCATGTGTTATTTAATCACACCTTCGTGAGAGCAAGAGTCACACTGTACCCGCACTTACCAGCCCTCAGTACCCAGGATAGAACTGGCAAGCACCCAGGAAGATCCTACCGTGTCTCTGTTACCAGTGATACAGAGCCCAGCTCCTCAGTTCATCAGCAAGATCCACCTTTACTTTCCACGTTTACTCATTATTTTTTAATTTCATCTTATTTTTAACTGCCAGATGGTAACTGTATGTATTTATGGAGTACTATGTGATTTTTGAAATATGTTTACAATGTGGAACGATTAAATCAGGCTAACTAACAAATTCATGACCTTATATTTTTTTTTATTATGATGAAAACAAGTTAAATCTCCTCTTTTGGCAATTTTGAAATATATAATGCATTATTTTTTACTATAGTCACCATTCTTTAGATTAGATGCCCTGAATATACTACTACTGACGGTAAATACATCCCCTCCGCCCTTACCCACTCCCACCTCTGGTAACCTGTATCCCTCTCTCTCCTGTGTGAGTTCATCTTGCTAGCCCTGGCTTATTTCACATGGCATAATGTCCTCTGGGATCATCCATGTTGTCACAAATGACAGGATTCCCCATATGCTTGAGGCTGAATTGTGTTCCATAGTGTGCATATACCACATTTTTGGTATCCATGCGTCTGATGATGGCTAAGTGGCTACCGTGACAACGGCTACAACGAACAGGTGAGTATAGATGCCTCTTCTGCACACTGATTGAATGGATACACTCCCAGGATTCCTGGATTGTATGGTAATTCTTTTTTTAGTTTTCTGAGAAACTTCCTTTACATTCCTACCAGCAACTCACAGGGTTCCCTTTCCCCCCCTCTAGTCATTATTTTTAAGACTAGATTATTACCCACCCTCAAAAGATGTATTTATTGCTTGGTGTTTGCTCCTGCAGTTCCCCATAATGTCCTTCCCATGTCCCGGTCCTTGCATTGGTAACCCATGCTCACCACGTGGCTCAGGAAGAACAATGGAAATGTCTTCCAAAAAACTGTAGACTGAGAGCTACGTAATTACCTCCACATTGTATCTGAATACCTTCCTTGAAATCATCTTTGCACAGTCTTATTCCACTACCAAAACATGTTTTTAACCAAAATAGTAAGATTAAAACTATGAATCCTTTTTAAAAAATAGTTCTCTACACTATGTCTAATCTACTGCAGACCAAATAGCAGAAACACTGTCTCCCTAACTAGTCACAAAGTCCCATAAGCGTAAGTCACACCATATCCCAAATATAAAGTATATAGTCCAACAATTTAACAAATATTTAGAAAACTAATCTAAATACCTGACTTTTGAACTTGGATTCTTTTTAGATATGGAAAATAATAAATATTTATTGGAAATTAAAGCAACTCACAGAACAATGAGAAGTTTCTAAATTCCTTTCAAAATACTTTGAAGTAATGTTATAGCTTCAAAAGAAGTCAGCATGAATCATCAAACCAAGCTATAATAATAAACTTTGCAATTGTCAAAACCTGTCTTTTGTGTTCCTAAAAGAGGCAAAATTTAGTTAACAAGAATATAAAATGGACAAATAAGAAAATCCCAAGTTTACTCCAATAAAGGAACAAACTAAAATATAAAACACACTTCCAAGGCAGATTAGGAAATGTTTTTAACCGAGAATCAACTAACTTATTAAAATTGGATTTGCAGTAGACGTATTTCAAGATGTCTTCTCACTCCCTCCTATTTCTGGGGGACTCTGCCAAGATTGCCTTTCAACTGCAATCTTCTGTATCACCCAAGACACTTCCACATGCACGCAGCCACAGCTGACTGGACCTGAAGTGACACTTGACTCAAAAAGAGCTACTCTATACGCTGATCAGAAGCCTAAACATGGATTTATTTACTGGCTAACAGTATGGGCTCAGACAATCAGACAGTCTCCCTTGAGGATCAGAGTCAAGAAATTCTCAAGGAAGTTGCCAGTTAGATAGGAGAGTGAAGGTTAAGAGGAACATTTAGGGTCAGGGCCACTGTATGGGCCACGTCTGGCATAGAAAGCAAGAACCTGACTGGAGCCAGTTCCTGGCCTGGCTTCTCAGGAACCCCACATCCCGCCCCCTACTCCTGTCCTGGAGCAAGAATGACCTGGATTTTGCAAGGGGAAGACAGAGCTCATGATGGCAACCTAAGTTAAAGTTTTATGTAAAGACCTACCATTGATGTGTTTAGTTAGGATCAAACAACCACCTTTTACACTAATTGGAAGAAACAGCTTATATCACTTAGTAATCAGAGCTATGACTAACTGGTCCCTGTGATTGTAAAGCAAGATCTTTACAATTCTGAGTGACATGATGGTAATAAATACATGGCAACAACATTGCAGTGATTTCACCAGGAAAGCAGGTTACATTCCCAGTCTCTTCTGGGTATCAGTGGACATCAAATGCTACACAGCCTTGAATTCCAATTGCACTGGAAGTAGACATGTATCATACATCTGCTTCTTAATGGATACAATATAAATAAAATCCAAGTAAATGAATTGTAGAAAAATGGTATGAGTGTACATGTGAATAAAAACATGACTAACAAATACAGTCAGATCCACGCAGTGAAGAAGCTGTAACACATAATAACCCAGAAAATGAAGAAACTGAAGAAACTCCATTTATTAAGAAATAAAATAAAGGGCCAGGCTTGATGGCTCACATCTGTAATCCTAGCACTATGGGAGACCGAGGTGGGTGGATTGCTGGAGCTCAGAAGTTCAAGACCACCCTGAGCAAGATCAAGACACTGTCTCCTAAAATTAAAAAATAAATAAAATATAAAAGCTAGCCAGGCGTTGTGGCAGGTGCTTATAGTCCCAGCCACTCAGGAAGCTGAGGCAAGAGGATCACTTGAGCCTGGAAGTCTGAGGTTATTGTGAGCTTTTATGCCATAGTATTTTACCCAGGGCAACAGAGTGAGTCTATCTCAAAAAAAGGAAAGAAAATAATCTTATTCCCAGTCTGATTACTATCTCCTTAGTTTTCTGAATGGAATAGCTACATCTGTAAATTAGGAGAGCAAGGCATGTATTTGCAAACAAAATTTTTAAATCTTCTGAATCTTTAAACACTCAAACATAGGAGTTTAGGATTATCTTCCTTGACAGGACTTCTTTAAAGGAAATACTATAGACATTAAGAAAAAAATAGAGCCAAATGATTCCTTTTTACAGAAACAATGAGTAGGAGGTGAAGCACGTCATTCATTTTTCTAAATGTTATAAGAAAATCCAACAACTGAAAATCAACAGAGGAGTTTCTTGATATAAGTAAACCTGATACATAAAAATATATTTACACAAAGGATTGATACAGCAGAAATCACAAAGATTCTTGCAAGTAACAAGTCTTCTACTGAGATTTTTAATTTACAGAAATGTCATTTAAACACAATCTTTCAAAGCTACAACGATCTATTCAATGAATAAACCGTTTCAAGCTTCATGGAAATGTAAAACTGCCCGTGTTGCAACTACATACTGTATTTTCAGGTTTGGGGAACTAAAGATTACATGTTACTCCCACACATGTGCAGAAACCACCTGGATCAATAAAGTGTTCGATTCTCCACCTTTTCAATTTCCATTCTCTCCTTTCAGTGACCATACACCAGTCCTGATAGGACAGTCAAATTCCACTAATATATCTTTCTTTTGGGGCGGGAGCTCACGCCTATAATCCCAGCACTTTGGGAGGCCAAGCAGGAGGATCATCTGAAATCAAGAGTTCAAGACCAGCCTGAGTAACACAGGAAGAATAATTGGCTCTTGGGTTCCCTTCATTGGGTGTATTCCTCAGCCAAAAGATAAGTAAGTGTCCATCCAAGCCAGCCATATGCAGGGTCAAAAGGGCCTCAGCAGCAAGAATAATCTCAGGTGCCCAAGAATCATCCATCCACTCAACTCACTGCCCTGAGGCCTTACACTGGCATCATCCTCCTTGCTCAGGCTGGTCTCAAACTCCTTAAAAGGTCTGGGTTAAAATAGAAACCCCCAAATGGGGTATTTACCAAACAATACAATGTAGATACACAGAAAAGGTAACTTTCTGGGCCTAATTTTTTATTTTCTCTTTTAGTAAATGATGATCTTTCTGAACTGTAGTATACTTTTTTCTTACGCTCCCTGTTTGCAAAAGCAATAGATGTTCTGTCATAAATATTTAGAAAATAAATACCATTTCAAAACATTTTTTAGTGGCTTTTTTAGGATAATAATAGGGGAGGATCTTTGATTTACTGATGTGTATCTTAAGCAGCAAGAACAGGGCTTGACATATAGTGCTAAATAAGTGCTTACTTTCTATATGATTTCTGTACCCTTTTTGTATTTTTCACGTATTTTGGATTTTTTTTACATATTATACTTTTTGCATATTTATTATTTTTTAAATTCATTCATCTTATGTTTAGCACCATTTATACTGCTTCTTAATCTTTTTCATGTCACAACATACGGACATACTTCCAAGCTATGAAACTATTAAGTATTTTTCTACCTTTTTACTCCCGCCTCCTTTTATTCAGAGATGGCTGATTCACCACTTTGTGGAAAGTTGGGGTGCCTTTTTTTTTTCTGAGACAGAGTCTCACTCTATTGCCCAGGTTGGGGTGATATGGCATCATAGCTCATGGCAACCTCAAACTTCTGAGCTCAAGCAATCCTCTTGCCTCAACCTCCCAAGCAGATGGGACTACAGGCACCAGCCACAACACCCAACTAGTTTTTCTATTTTTAGTAGAGACTGAGTCTCCCACTTGCTCAGGCTGGTCTCAAACTCATAAACTAAAGGGATCCTCCCACCTCAGCCACCCAGAGTGCTGGGATCATAGGGCATGAGCCACTCCGCTCAGTTTGTCTTTCTTCTTATAAGAAAAAGGGTTCACTGTAAAATTTGAAAAACAGAGTTGGGTTTGCTCAAATTGAGGGCATATATACATACTATTTTATGAGGTGTTTTCAAGCAAGTGTTCCCAGAATACTTTCTTATCTCCTTAAATAAACTTTTAGGATTTTTTCCTGATTTTAAAAACAACAGCCCCCAGAACCCAATTTCACATGTTCTTCCTAAGTCAAAATCATTAAAAACTATAATATTTGTTATAGTTATCTATAACAAATTATCTATAACAAAATCATTACTATAATATACTACAGCCCTGGGTACAGTTAATATGCACATAAATCAGAATAAACAATTGCAGGAGATGCTCTAAATCTGTTCTCTTTTATTTTTTTGCAGATTTTGGTTGGGGCTGGGTTTGAACCCACCACCTCTGATATATGGGGCCAGTGCCCTACCCCTTTGAGCCACAGGTGCCACCCTGTTCTGTTTATTTTTTAAAGAAATCTCTAATGTCAGGTTTTTTAATCAGTGGTCTATCTCCCATGAACATAAAATGGTTCTCATCACTCTAAGTATCTACAAATAAGGTTGATAATCCGAACACTTTCCCAAGTAACATTCCATTCTTAATTTAAGAATAAGAAGAAGGAAAAGATTATTTTCCTATTATTTTGAGTTGGGTGACTTCAAAACAACCTAAGATTTCTGAATCCCAAATGAAAGAGCTATGTTAACAGTTTCAATCAACTTCTTTTATCCCCAGTAAGAAATGCATATCCCTCAACACCTCCCAATTTGTACCAGGGCATCTGAGGTTTCTCCTACACCTGCCACTTCTCTCATTCATCAAGACGCATTTCTGCATTGGTCATAGTTTCTTCAAGCTCTGCGGCTTAACTGATTAATTATGAACCAAATTTCAAGCCCAAATTTGGTGGCCTTCCCTGCATAATGAATCAACTTCTTCATTAAATCTGCTCCACAAAAAATCATTTCATATTCTATAGGCACGTTATTAAACAAATGAGGCCAACAGTCAGGCAAACAGGGGATACATTTGCAAGAACTAATCTCTAACTGTGTTCCTATAGTGTGGGCATGAGAATTGTCTAATTACCCAAGTGGATATAAGGAGTGATTTTTTTTTAATTATCTTTCTTTCTTGTACCCTTAATGAGTCCCCAACAATAAAAAAAAAAAAAAAAAAAAAAAATTATCTTTCATTGAAAATACATAAAAGGTATAGAAACCATCAGCACCAATAAACAACAGGTAAACCCTATACCTGATTCATCCACAGAATTTACAATCGCATCTTCCACACAGCAGAGACATTCAACAAATTCTCTGAAATAGGTGGATATTCTCAAATAACAACATTTTTCATTCTACAGAAATTATTTTCCCCCATGGGAACCTTCAGAATTAGTGCACACAAGATTATCTAACCTGTCTCTTAAATTCTTAAATTCTGAAGCCTGATTCACACACACTTGCTAGCATGAAAGTGACAAGTCTCATCTAAGCATCAGTTTTGTCAGTATTGTAAAATTGCTTAAGAGAAAGAGCATATTTGAAATTGCTTTTCCAAAATAGCCATGCGCTTGTTCTGCAGTTGCATGGTGTGCTGTTTCAACTCAATTACATCAACCCTCCAAATGTCTCCCTTTGAAAGGTCAAAACCGCTCATTAAAAAATAAATATGGCTTAGTCAAATACATTTGCCTGAAGCAAACTGTTAATGCGAAGAAACAGCCTCTGTATCAAGTTCAGAGATACGGGTTGGGTCCATTCAGCTACCAGTTTGTTTTCTGACTTTGAGAAGGTCTTTGTCATTTCTGGGCCTTGGAGGGAAAGAGGAAGGGAAAAAAGTAAAAAAAAAAAAAAAAAAAAAAAAGGAGAGGGAAAAAGAGTAGTGGAGGAGAAAGACAGGAGTGTGTGCTTTAGTCTGTGAGACAGGGAGTTGGGTTGGGTGAGATGCTCATCTGTGACTCTGTATTAAAACGATTTGCATTCACAATTATTCCAATTATTCTAACTATTCCAAATTATGAGCAAGAGTCATGTTTGATTACCGTTGATGAAAAAATTGCCATGGGAGGTGATATAGAATAATGGTAAGAGATAAGGTTTAAAATTAATAAATGTAAATATGACGCCCAGCAGAAGGCATTAGAACCACGTAGGGGCATTTCTAAATGGCATGGTCATTGGGGTCCCTACCTGCAGTTAGTGGGTGGGACCCACTGAAATTAAATGTCCTGAAAGGTGAGGAACAAGCTGACAAGTTGAGGTCCAGCCTTACATAACAAATGTGAGCATCTCTGAAGAATCTGGATTTCAGTCCATTTCTCATTAGCTGGGTGACCTTCAATGACCTATAATTAAGTTATTTAATTCTAAGGCTCAAGTTCCTCAAAGGTAAAATGGAAATAACATTACCAACCTCATGGAGACGCGAGAGTAACCACATGGGGAGTGCTGGAGCAAATCCCCACACTACCACTGACTGGCTGAAGGCCCTTATGTGCTCAGCTTTGCTTCTTGATTTCCTCATCCATAAAACTGAGGCAAAAACATTGCAAGGATGTGATGAGTAGTGACTCAATAGCCATTAGCTATTATTAATAGCAGCACAGGCCTAATTATTATTAGGAACTCCATGGGTGCTCCTAGTCCATGGCCTCTCATGTTATGGGACCTAGATGCACATGTTCAAAAGCTCAGTAAGTATACCCAGCCCAGATCACTCTTGACTAGAACAGTTAGTAAAAAGGAGTAAGGCTTATTCATTAGTGATATTAATTGACATTTTAGCAGATTGTCTTTCAAAACAAATTCACACCTGGTAGTTTTTTTTAAAAAAAGACATACTAATAGCTTTGGGTAATTAGGCTTAGTATACACAGAGGTCTCCAGGTGTGTTCCACAATATAATTAATAGTCTAGAGGATTAAACTGCAAAGCCCAAGTTCAATGCTGAAACATCTACTCCAACAACAACAACAACAAAACCCAGCTCCAATTTCTTTAAATACCCTCACACCCTCCCAGTGCTGTATCTGTCAAGGAAGGGAGGCTTCTGGTGAAACTGTACTTCCTGAAATAAAATTTGGATGAAATAGCTGCAGTAGAAAATGTTTAAATGGAATGAGATATATATCAGCACTTTTTCATAAATGCGAGCAGGATGGAAACCATGTTTGGTCTCTTTGGTTTTTGTTTTTTGGGTTTTTTGTTTGTTCGTCTTTTTGAGACAAGACTCTCACTTTGTCACCCCCAGCAGAGTGCCATGGCGTCATAGCTCGCTGCAATCTCAAACTCTTGGAGGCAAGCTATCCTCTTGCCTCAGCCTCCCAAGTAGCTGGGACTATGGGTGCCCACCACAACACCTGGCTATTTTTAAAGACAGGGTCTCGCTCTTGCTCAAGCTGGTCTCAAACTCCTGGGGTCAAGTGATCCACCAGCCTCAGCCTCCCAGAGTGCTAAAATTACAGCCGTGAGCCACCATGCTGGGCCTTGGAAACCATCTTAATCAAGTTAAATTCAATAAGATGACCGGTCAGTCACACAATAGATCTTCAAAACCTAGCTTTTACACAGCCCAGCAGTTAGCCTCCCAACATTTTCAGTGTACATACACACTTTGATATAGAAGTTTATTCCATGATATACTGAGGCATGAGCGAAATAACATATGAGAATATGCTTCTCAGTATTGTTTATAAAAGCTTTAAGGTCTAAATAGAGGGCTAGTTAAATAAATTCTGGTCATTTTATACACCGAATTGATTTCTGTGGCTGATATGGAATCCAAGAAGAATTGTAAAATGAAAAGAGCAAAGTCTGGGATGGTGTGCATATTACACACAACATGCATTTGTATCCGCAAAGAACATATAAGGGAGAACATATCAAATTGAAACTATCTCGAGAAGGCAAAGGACAAAAGGGAGGCTTTTTACCTTTAAAAATGTTGCTTAGGAAACTTTTTAAAGCCAGTGCCTGTATTTCATTTTTTAATTTTAAAAAAGTAACTGAATTTTTTAAGATAAAAGAACAGGTTCTCCCTACCTGTCACTATTCCTTTAATACTGAATCCAACTTATTAAATGATAAGCATGATCAATATAGGCAGATATTACAGTTCCTTTCTTCTCTACAAACCAACCACCACCTTCCCGGAATTTGAGTAGATGAGGCACACATTTTGCATAGCCACCTGCAGGAAACAGGCCTATAAAACATTTTAAAAGTCTGGTTTTGCATTCTGGTATAAATAATTCTTTAATGGGCTCTAAATGTCTTGCTGCCTTTACTGTCAAGCAGGTAGTAGTGCCAAACACACTGTTTTGCATAAAGTGAACAGCTCTCTGCTGGTTGAGGGCTGTTCTCCACCCTCCAGTCAAATGCCTAGGGGACTATATTAACCTGTTCACATCAGTCAGTATCAACATCCAACTACTCACTAAATAGAATCACACTGTGTACTCTGCCAGCACCTCCCAATACCACCAACCAAACACCACCCAGAAAAGCAGGGAGGCACACAGCACTAGTAAATGTCCCCAAGTGGCCTTTCCTCAAAGAGACTCAAGCCAGCCCAGTTGATAATGGCCAGCAGCCATCATATACTCCAAGAAGGAACAGACGTGGTAGCCAGAGCCAGTTAAAAGCAATGACCAGCTCCACTGCACTTCCTACACCACATTCACAGGTGACCCCAGCGAGGTCCTAGACTTCTGGTTCCAAAGTGGCCATGTAGAAGCAAGCAAGTCTCCCCCTAACCACACAAAAACAAAACACACAGCACTGAAATTATCACCAGAATCAGACTGTTCCACGGCCACAGGGAAGAGAAAAAACTTTGAATACCTTCTCCCTACAAACATTGGAACAGATAATGGACCTGAAAAAAGAGTAAAATGTTTTACAAGTTGTCTCTTTAAAGCTACACACACACACACACACACACACACACACACTTTTGTGGGAATTAAAACCTGCATCCCTGACAGACACCAGTAATAAGAAGGGCAGGGGAGAGTCCTTTGTTTTTGCACCACAGGGATGGCTCGGAAGCATAGTCTGAAACTGAAAACTCCCCCTTTAAAAACTTATTTCTGGGCTCAGTGCCCGTAGCTCAGCAGATAGGGCACCAGCCACATACACCAGAGCTGGCAGGTTAGAACCCAGCCCGGGCCCACCAAAGAACAATGACAACTACAAGAAAAAAATAGCCAGGCATTGTGGTGGGTGCCTGTAGTCCCAGCTCCTTGACAGGTTGAAGCAAGAGAGTCGCTTAAGCCCAAGAGTTTGAGGTTGCTGTGAGCTATGGTACTAAGCCCTCTATAGGGGACAATACAGTGGGTGTCTCAAAAAAAAACCCTGTTATTTCTGCTTATAAAAAGGTCTGTGGTACTTTATGATGAGAGTCTGCCATGCTCCTCATTTGCTGGCAAATAAACTCTTTCCTTCTGGGCGGTGCCTGTGGTTCAAAGGAGTAGGGCACAGGCCCCATATACCAGAGGTAGTGGTTTCAAACTGGCCCCGGCCAAAAATTGCAAACTACCTGCCCTCGTTATTCTGATGCAACCTCTCTGATGCGAAACTTTTGGTAGCAGCACCTACAGCTGGCTACCACCCAGGATCCGTTTGTATGAGCTGTGTGAGCATGGGCAAACTGCTTAGCCTCTCTGATCCTGGATGTCCTCATCTCCATAATGATGCCAGTAATGCCACCCCACTTCTAGCTCACAGAGCTACCGTGAGGATAAGGCTTTTGGCAGGTAGGTAGCCCTTCATGTATATCAACTAGTATCATTACCATCATCTTTAGGCACAAACCTGAGGCAGTTTTACTAATTCCAATCTAGCTTCCACCCATTACTAAAGTGACCTTAAAAGGGAGCTAGCACAAAATCATCCCAGTTCCACCATCTTCCCTCCACTGAAAAATAACAACAGCTGTCATCAGAAGGAAGTCCAGAATCCTTGATGTAAACTTCTCCAAGTCTCACTTTAACCATCATTACCTAGGGAAACTCAGGTTCCACCTGTATAACTTCTGCCTTCCATAAGAGATTAGCTAGATGTTCCCAATACTCTTTCCACACTTATAAATAGGAAGCTGCCTAATAATCACATTCTGCACTAGAGCGTGGGCTCCACTCACCACTCCCTAACCTGTCAACTAACTAGAAATGCCAGGACCCATCCTTTCAAGTATTATAATCCATGCAGCCCATAATAGTTAAAGCTATATTATAAAACAACAGAGCTTCATTGGTAAGTGGTCAAATTCTAGATCCTTCAATTAGCCACTTAAGAGCAGATGATTCCTCCACCTACCATGTAACTCTGTGCTTAACTGAAATGCGTGACTTTCAGTTACAGGTTTCACTTTGGAAATATCTGTTTACCTACAAATGTGAGCCCCAAGTTATTTTTGTATTTTGCTTTTCCTTTCAGGCTGAGAAAGCTGCTGCTAAAAACTCTTAAAGTGTAAGTATGCTGATAACGCCTCTCCAGGAAACTCAGTTTCCAAGAAAAGGACACTCATTTTGAATCTGACAAGATAAAAAGAACAAAAGACTTAAGCAAGATGAAAATCAGGGAAATCCGGGAAACCCAAGGTCACAGTGATGGTCTGCCACCCGTGCATTTTCACTAACCTGTTTGGGTGGATTGGAGTAACTTAATTTACCATGAAAAACATGACTGAGTAAAATCCCCTTTAACCTTCAGGAAAAAGAGGAGTTCAAAGCCAATCACTTCAATCTCCTTCTTTTCTTTTTAACTGGTATTATTAATCTTGGCAAAATATATACAACATAAAATATATCACTTTGCTGTTTTTGAGTACACAGTTCTGTGGCATTCAGTACATTTGTGTAGGTGAACACCACTACCACCATCTGTATCCAGAACTTTTTCGCCACCTCAAACAGAAACTCTATGTCCATTCAATTCCCCATTGACTGTCCCACTACTTTCCACCCCTATGAATGACAACTCTAGGTACCTCAGTAAGTGGAACTACACAGTTCCTTTTGTGACTGGCTTATTTCACTTAGCATAATGTCGAGTTTGTCCATGTTACAGGATGTGCCAGAATGTCCTTCCTTTCTAAGGCTGAGTAATATTCCACTGTATGTATATATCCGATTTTGTTTATCCACTCATCCATGATGGATATTTGATGGATATCCATAATACCTCTTGGCTATTACGAATCATTCTGCTATGTACTTGGGTATACAAATATCTCATCAATTAAGCTCAAGAACTCATCCTAGGAAAAGTGCTACATACCTCATTGCTAAATATCACTACGGTTACCTTCAAAGGACTCCCCTTGGGAAGTTATGCACAGACACCAGTGTCTAGTCCACCCTTCAAAGGACTTTTTCTAGGATGACTTTTTTTAAGACTAGTCAAATGCAATGGTGAGAAGGGGAAAGAGTATAACAAGGAGTTCAATCTGTAACTGACCAACCAAGTGAGGTGACTAACTACCTTCAGACCAGTCAGACTTCTTTAATTGTCAGACAGTGTATGATAACAGCTCTAATCGCCATTCCAGAACAAGATTTCCAAAATCGCTCTGATGGGTGGAGAAGGCACTGGTATTGGTGCATAGCTTTCTAAGGGACTTCAAGGGTGGCTACAGTGATATTCAGCAATGAGGCATGTAACACTTTTTCTAGGACAAGTTCGTGAACTTAATTGTCCAACCTTGTATGTTCAGAAGTGAGATTAATGGATCACATGGTAGTTGTACTTTTAACTGTTGAGGAAGCTTTGTACTGATTTCCATAGCAGCTGCACTATTTTATAGTCCCATCCACTGTGCACATGAGTTCCAATTCCTCCACATCCTTCACCTGTTATGTTCTAGATCTTTGATAATAGTCATCCCAATGATAAGCTAATTGTGGTACATGTATACCATGGAATATTATGCAGCCTTAAAGAAAGATGAAGACTTTACCTCTTTCATGTTTACATAGATGGAGCTGGAACATATTCTTCTTAGGAAAGTATCTCAAGAATGGAAGAAAAAGTATCCAATGTATTCAGCTCTACTATGAAGCTAAATTATAGTTTCACATGAAGGCTATAACCCAACTATAGCACAAGACTGGGGAAAGGGCCAAGGAAGGGGAAGGGAGGGAGGAGGTTTTGGTGGAGGGAGGGTAATGGGTGAGGCCACACCTACAGTGCATCTTGGAATGTGTACAGGAGAAACTTACTAAATGCAGAATACAAATGCCTACATACAGTAACTAAGAAAATGCCATGAAGGCTACGCTGAACAGTTTGATGAGAATATTTCAGATTATATATGAAACCTGCACATTGTACCCCTTGATTGCACTAATGTACACAGCTATGATTTAACAATAAAAATAAATAAATTAAAAAAAAAAAAAGAAAAAGAAAACTGGGTATTGAATTAAACTTTTGTTCCATCTATGCATTTGGCTGAGAATATTTAAAAACCTGCTTTTCACAAGTGTGGTGAACATTCACTTTCTTAGAAGCAATTTTAATAAAGCAAGTGTTTTGTTTTGTTTTGTTTTTTACATGAAAAGATAAAAGCTTTGGATACAAAATCATCTTGCATTCAAATCTGATATAGCTACCTCTGAGGTAAAGTACATTCCCTAAACTTCAGTTTCCTCATTTGTGAAATGGAGTTGTGAATAACCATCTTTGAATGTTCTTGGGAGAATTAAAAAACAAAATTTACAAAGCACTTAGCATGGGGCCTGGCATCTAATAAGCACTGAAATAAAGACAGCTGAAGAAAAAGTATCCAATGTACTCAGTACTTCTATGAAACCAATTTATATTTACTCACACTTTCTTATGAAAGATAGAACACAACTATAGCCCAGGATGAAGGAGAGAAATGGAGTGGGAAGGGAGGGGACGGGAGAGGTTTGACAGAGGGAGGGTAAACGGTGGGACCACATCTATGGAGCATATTGCAAGAGTACAAGTCAAATTTAACAAGTATAGAGCATAAATGTCTTAACAAAATAATCAAGTAAATGAGGCGAAAGCTGTATTAATTAGTTTGATGTAAGCAGTCCAAATTATATACAAAAATCAACACATTGTACCCCACATATGCATAAATGTATTCATGATCTATGTGTATATGACTTAATAAAAGGGGGGAAAAAAGACAGCTGATGGAAGGTTCCATTATTACTGAAATACCACGAACAGGTAAGTCCCCAAAAGGTCTCATAGTTAGCACTGCAATATGCATATTCTTTCCTCACCTATTCAGATGAACTTGGTCTACCATGATTTACACGTATATTCCCCAAACCTCAACATGTGTCATTGTAGCAAGACAATAGTTTCTTATATGCTCTTCTTAAATATAAACATATAAACACAAATACTCTCTTCCGGAGTAGGTGGGATACTAAGATGTGACACCAAGCAGTGGTAGGCAGCACAGCACAAAATTATACCTTTGTTCACAGTTTGAAAAAGTTGTACAAAGAATTTGTCACATATTCAAAATTATACTTAGTCCAGTTATGGCAATAAAAGTACAGTACATTGTAAGACAGTAACGTTTTTTCCCTTTTCTCTTGGTTACTTAAAAAGCTAATGCCAAATGGCTATCTTTTAAAAACATAAGGCTCAGGATAAATTCATGTAATTCACATTCATTTAAATACAGTATCTCAGAAAACAAGCTTGGTCTGTTGAGGACTGGTTGTCTTTCACTTGGCATCTTCATCTGGCTTATCATTTAAATTTACAGAACCTATGGGAAAGTCTCAGAAATCCCTTAACCCAAACTCCCACTGAGTAGCTGCTGCTAGTTCTGTTTCTAGACGTTTATTAACAAATTACAGTAAACTATAAAATGCTTGGGAACCCGAAGCAGTAGTGAAAGAAGATGTATACCTTCTTCACATTTAAACAAATCAAATAAATCGAAATAGATTTTAAAATAAAAGTTAAAAGAGCGCTAATCCATCATCAAACACTTCAAGACCCTTCACATGCGTGTGCACTAGGCAATATTGTAAGCACTTTACATTAACACTTTTAATTTCTACATAAGGATTCTGATTTGGGTTCCAATGATAACACAATGCATTTCAAATAGCTCCTTACGATTTTGACACATTCCTTTATTTATATACTCCTCTGGGATACTAAGATTCTAGGCAGTCTCCATCTTTCCATCTTGGCTAATATAAGCCCATGCTAACCATTTCCTTCCAACCATCTAGAGAAGTGGTTCAGAACACTGAGTTGCCCTGATAATGGCATTAGTTCACTAGGTTATTAGTTCAGGAAACTGCTACAATCACTGTTCCATTAAAATGCTTTAGAATTACTCTTTAATTTTAGTAATTAAGGTATATAAGTATATAATCTTAAATCTTTCTTTGGTCATTCAAGATTCAATAAGGAATCTCGGTGTACTTGTCAAAGATCTCTTTAACCCATCCTAGCAAGGCTCAGGTTCACATTAGGAGTACCTATCATCACTGTGTCTCCGTGACTACTGAGGCCAGCCAGAGGGAATTAGGCTGAAACGCTGTTGACAAAACATGCCCTACAAAATAAATTCTTGTAATTTGCTCTACCAGTCTAAAAAACAGAAAGACCATACAATCTCCCCAAAAGCACACAACATGCTTTGAGTGTCTGGCATTCTCCCCTTCTCCTCTCCTTTAAGTTTCCACTTTAACTTGACCACCAAGAAGAAACCAACAAGTAAGAATAACAGTGCAAACAGATTGTCAGTCGCTGCCTTTACCTTTTCCCCCTAAATTGTTGTTTCTCTGAAATCTGAATCCCACCTCCCAAAGGCAACCTGAGTAAATCCTATGGTGTCCCTCTGCCTAATACTGACAGCATTCAGACCATGTCTGCTGTTTGGATTTAAAGTTCTGTAAAGGCCACAAAGTCTCTGAATGGCAAAGCCACAACCTCTGAGAAGAAAGTACAGCCACACAGCTTTGGTGGGAGAGCCGCGCCCAGCAGCCAGGTGTCTTCAATCCCACGGCAGGGTTCCTGCCCGAACAGATCTTCCAATGGCCACCCTATGTCCTGGGGCGTGGCTCAAGCCACCCAGATGACAGGGCTTGTGAACCCTGATGATTTATCCAGAGAGTACTCCCTGTCCCTCCCCTCTGCATATTCTATTTTCAGCAATTATCTCAATGTCCTAGATAGCAGTCCCGGCCTCCCCAGGATCACCAACTGCAGTTGGCAATTCTGTCTCCTTTACTCTGCAACAACTCTTCCGCTTTTTTCTTTCATGCGATTGATATTTTTCAGCAATATACGATAGCCAATTAAGAGAATATCCTCCAAATACGATATTATATCTACTTCAATTTGTTTTTTCACAATTAGATTCAGAACATGCATTCCTGGCTCAGCTACAACATAAGAACATCGCATATCACATCTATATCCCCACTATCCCTTACTGGTGATGTTAATCTTGATTCCTTGTTTAGGATCTTATCTGGTTTCCCCACTAAATTGTTACTATTTTTTCCTTTTACAATCAATTATTACATTTATGTAATAATGACATCACTTGCTTTCAGAAACTGACCTTTTCATTTGTTTGGTTAGGAAATACCTGCCAAGCACCTGTTACTTGACAAGTATTATGGTGGCACCAGAGATATCACAGTGAAACAAGACGAAATGAAATTACATTCTCGTTAGGAAAGGCAGACAGCGTGTAGGGAGATAAATAAAGCATATGCTGTGTGCTCTGGTGACAAGTGTGTCCAAGAAAATAAAACAGGGACAAGTGGCACAGAGAGATTTGATCTGTTACCGCTGTCCTGGCCTTCGATCCACTATCCAAAATAGTGCAGAAGAGATCTTCCTACAGCAGAAATTTTATCTTGTCACTTCCTGCCTAAAAAGCCAAAGACTAAGTCTAAAGTCCCCCGCAGGCATCCAGGATCTCCATGGAGTGCCTAGCCTCTTCCAAGCACATCTCTCGTTATCCTCTCTTGCAATTTATGTTCTGGCAGTAACATCTACACTTCTCCCAAATGTGCTTTGCTGTGGTCCCTCTATCCTACTTGAAGTAATTTCTCTCTCTTGTCACAAGGGACTTGTGGATTTTTGAGAGACAGAGAGAAAGATAAAAAAGGATTGAGTCAATAAACCCTAACAATCTAAAAACAAACAAAAAAGGGGCTCACAATTACTTGAGAAGTCAAAAGGCAACTACAATGGAACCTCTGTAAGTTGACCGCCCAAGGGACTGTAACAAACTGGCCAACAGTGGAGGTGGTCAGCACAAGGAACCAGGCCTGCTGTACTGATACACACATGTGGTACATGTCTGGTCTACGAAAATTAGGTCAAGTTAAAAACATAGTCGATGTAGAGAGGTACTACTATATTTACATTACCTATTTTCTATGTTTTATACAAAATTTTGGGTTATAAACAAATGGACTTTGTTACATTGTTTAATTAGGTAGAATGCTTGCTGAAACACTTGATTTTTCCGTTTTCTCTGACTTCATTAAGGAAATTAATTTGCATAGACAATTCCATATGATTCACAAATAGACTAGGAAAAATTACCAGGCAATTCTTGATTTCAAACAGCTTGTAAATAAACATTATGAATATGGACAAAATGTGAATGCCCGTAAGGCGAGTAGGGCAGAATTCCACCTACATAAACTTAGTGAGTCACACTTTAATTCAACAAGTCCTCTCTAAGTCCTTATGGGGTGTTCTGTCCCATGTTTGATGCGACAGGAATGTTCAGAAAGTATTGGATAGGAGCCCCATTTTCAAAGAGGTTAGAAAATGTGGTGGGAAGTGAAAATATGTGGAATCAAAAAAAGCCCTAGAAAAAAATCTTAGGCTTACTTTTTAAATAATGAGACATAATTACACAAACCAGTGGAGGGGTTGAGTAGGGTTGTTAACAAGCTTGCACATCTTCTTCACTGCCCATCTTTGTATATATGAATGGTTATTGGGGGAAGGAAGGAATTGGGGTTTTTCCATTTGTTTCTTTGGGCAGAGAGCTTGTAGACAGAGACTGTACTTTCACAATACACTGCACTTTATATGTGTCTGGGGCAGGCCTTGGTGTCTCACTGTCAAGAGATCTTCAAGTGCAGGCCACTGACTGTTGTCCTTCCTGGGAACCCCTCCTCCCCAGAGGCTCTCGCCTGACAAGATACTCAACCTGTAGCTATGATTGATCAAAACCACTCACTTGGGAAATCATCTCTACTGCCTATAAAAAGATGATTCTTGAATTTCCACTTCCAGCCTCTCCCCACACAAAGATGATTTACAAATGAAGAAAGAAAAACAAACCAGAACAGTAAGAGAAGTCAGTAAAGAAAACTGCTGGGGGAAGCTCATCCTGTAACTCAGCCCCCAGGGAGGAAGGGAGAGGGGAGGCACAGGCCACTTCCTTCCCCTGTCCCTCGAAGGGAAGACAGCAACACATCTGCACAATGACACCCCTCCCCGCAACAGCAACACATCTGCACAGTGACACCCCTCCCCGCCCTTCCCTTTTCTATCTGGATAGAGCAACAAACATCTGCCCACACTTCTTGTTTTCCTATTGAGTTATTCACCAAAATTTTAGCATTTCACTCTTTAAAACTGTACAGACACAAAACTTTGTCACAGGAGAAAACTGAGGGGAAAAAGAAGATATCCCTTCCTTCCCTTTCAGTCCTCAGATCCCTAACTACAAAGGTATTTATGTAGATGCCTTCCAGGTCTCACACACTTTTTCTAAAGAAAGTAAAAACGTGCAACTTTATAAATGTACATCAACTTTTCGATTTTAAACATAACCCTCAAAAAGTGGACTGTTTTGTCAATGATCAGAACATGAACTTAGCACCCCAGTAAGATTCGTAGCACACCTTGGTTTCTTTCATGATTATACAAACAGAAAGATGCAGGTTAAGCCCAGCCTAAAATGTAATAAAGTATCCATACAAAACCAACATGAAACATGGCTGCCACAGAAAAGTCTTTAAACCTCTGCAGAATCACTTGAGAGAACAACCAGCCCTAGTCCTGCCTGGCACCAGAGTATTCTACAAAGAGGTATGAACTCCATTCCTAACAACTACAGAAAGTTCAGCCCTGGGAGTAAAACATTACATGTTTGTCTTCCTTTTTCACTGATGGGCCAGAAAGGGGAAATGAATTTGCAGGCTTGTGTGGAAACAACAAAATACTGTTCTTCCAAAAGAGCTGATTAAGAATACGCTGTCCTAAGTGCAGTGGAGTGAGATGCTGCTTCCTGGCTCCCAGCTCTCAGAGCAGGGAGCAGCAGCTCTGCAGGCCCGGTTCAAGACAGACAAAGGCTGGTGTCCACATGCAGACATACTTCCACAGTCACTGTCACTCTGATAGCCTGATGGGAATGAGGCTCCAGAGACAGCAGGGCAGAGGGCTGTTGACATCTGCAGACCATGTCACCATATACATTTAACAGGACAGGTCATCAGACCATGGAGGTTTTGTAGAGAAAAAAGAAGGCCAGGACAGCCAAGTGACTCACACTGACTGACACTAAGCTGTTTTGCAGGTACACACCCTCTTGTGTGCCTGGGAAATAAGAGGCATGTTCTACCGGCTTCAATAAGAGAGACGATTCTAAAGCAGATGGCCTCTGTGAATAGTGACCATACTTCCTGTCTAAAAACTGGGACACAATCAGACCAGTATCAACATACATCTGGAAACCACCATGCAAAGTGTAAGAAACCAGGGCAGGTTCACAAAGCCCAGGGTGCGGTGGCCTCAGCCTTCTTTCCTAGCAAGGTTCCCAGGCCCCTCCCCGGCAGATCGGATTTAGTAAGCTTGGGTGGTGCCTAAGAAGCTGTACTTTTAATAAGCACCAAGAGATTATTAAGCTCTGACAAGATTGGGAAACGCTAGATTGAACCAATTATACTTTATCACACTTAGTTGTCTTTAAGAGAGTTCTACCTTTAAATGTCACTTAATAATAGCCATTACGTTAGCTTATAAATGGTAATAATGAGCATCTATCTTCTCATAATTTTCCAAACAGTAATATAATTTGATAATAACTATTATAAATAAAGAGGTTAAGTAACTTGTACAAAGTCACACAGCTGGTGAGTGTCAGAAAGGGAATTGAAAAAGAGAGACACATCCATCAGCTGTACTTGTAACCATTCACAGCTGCTGCACAAACATAAATCCTGTTCATTATTTTAAAAAGTAATGCCCAAAGTCAAAATAAAAACATGTCTGAGTTATCAGTCTTTTCAAATTACTTGCTATATAAAGGCACAGAGATCCAAAATATATCTCTAACAAATTATTTCTATTGAATGCTGCCCTCAAATTTATCCTTCCATGAAGATTTGATCCTAGTCTCCGTACCTTTCTCCACAAAGGGAAAAGATGCAATCAAAAAGTCAATGGCCCCTCCCATAAAAATAATTACCTCAGAGGAATTACAATGAGTTATGATTTAGACCCCAATTTTAATACCAATTTATAAAGACCAAAAAGAAGTGATTTTTTTCTACTCTTTGCCCCCCCCCCCCAAAAAAAAAGGCGTAGTATGTCACACCTTCAGCCTCAGGTTAATTTAAAAAGTCATTCAAGTTTGAAAAGGAAAAAACCATAACCAAAATCAAACTCATGACTCATTCAACAAGTGTTTGCTGAGGCATCCCAGAGAGCAGGCGCTATTCCGGGTCCTGGGGATACAGCCGGGAGAGACACAGGGAGCCCTGAGCTGAAGCAGAGCTCACAGTGGGCAGTTGGTGAGGCAATGCCAGGAGCTAAGGAGCAGGACGGTGGGCAGGGAAAGCAGGCCTAAAAGGGAGCCACCTGAGCAGGGGCCTGACAAAAACAGGAAGCAAACCATTCATATCCACGTGAGAGCATCCCCCCAAAAAAAGGAAGAGAAGTCCCTGCTTGCACCACCCCCACCCAACCCACAACCCTCCACATTTTCTGCCTGCATAGAAGACACCTCCTTTCTCCCAGTTGCTTAGGACCAACACTGAGCTGGGATCCTCCCTCTCCATTTCCCCATCTTTCTACCTGAAGACTTGCCTTCCCCATTTCCTTGGCCTGAAATGCTCTCCCCCTAACCCTTCAGACCTCAAGCTAAAAGTCCTTTTGCCAGGGTGATTTTTCTGATCTCCACATTACATGCAGCTCGCACATTACACACTTAACATACACTATAGTTCTCCCAGCACTAAGCACAGCCATAATCAAATCGTTATTTCTGTAATTTAATATCTGACCTGCCCCAATAAACTAATCTCCATGAGGGAAAGAACCACAGTGCCTAAAAAATAAAAGAGATCAAGAAATACTGGAAAAGGAATTCAACCCCCTTCTCATGCTTTTGTGCGCTCTCCTCAAGGAAAACATCCAGTTGCATTTTTTTCACTCTATCATCTATGCTGTACAGATTCTCTTCCTAATAAAAAGTGAGAAACTATGAAAAAGCCATAATGAAACAATGAAGTGAGCTGTCAGACTCTGTGTTCAGTTTCACTTTACTGTTCTAAAAAGGGAAACTGCCTACCCCTAAGACCACACAGGACAATCACAAACACAAATTGAAAAGCAAATTAAAGTGATAGGCTGCTTGTCCACACTTACTCAGAATTTGTTTTAAAACTTGAAAATAATGGAAGCCACTTACTCCGTGGCAGCAAGTGCAAGGCCATTGTGCAAGACTCTCCCGGACCACGCCATTCAAGTGCTCCTGGCAGCCAGCGTCAGCTGGGCCCTTACCAGGTGCCAGGAACTCTGCCGAGTGCTCGCCACACACTACCTCACTCACCTGAACTGAATCTTGGCAACCACATATGATCTGAGTAAGTGCTCCAACCCGAAGTACAGAATAGTCTGTCAGGCTCAAAACCTCTGCAAAATTGGTCCTTTAGGACTCAACGTTCTGGTATCAAATGTACCAGTATCTAAAGTGCTGGTACCGAGTGTGAACCCCTAAGCATCCCCAGTTTATAAGCCCAGAGAAGGGCCTAAGATCACATAGCCCACTGGCAACTAGGTCTGGCCAACAGCTTGATCCCTATCAGATCATCCTTCTGTGAGATATAACCATTCCTCATAGGTGGTCCAAGAAACCCTCAGAAGAAATGTCCCGAGTCAAACTTTCCTAAGGAGCATGGCGAAGTTATAAAAATCCTAAAGTACTGGTTAGAGTTGAGCAAAAGCAAAACAGAAGGACTTTATCATTCTTCTTTCTTGCAGCTGCCACTGGTCTAAATTCACACAACAAGGAAGGCCCTTGTCTCTCAGCGCACGTGCAGTCCTTCTGAGGGGCAGAAGGCCGGGAACGCGGAGGCCCTGGGCCCCGGCCAGCCCGAGCTGAGCTCCACAGGCTGAAGCGCAGGCACCTCTTAGACTCCTTTATCAAACACTCCAGAGGGGCAATACACACAAGTCTGCTCACACTCTGTCCAGCAGAGCAAGCAGAGTACAGTGCCAGCTGTGGGGTTCACCCCGGCACCCTGAACCGCATCTGACTTTTATTTTATGGATCCCTGTGGCAAGTTCTATCACTTGCATCCAACTGAATTTATTGTATAATCCAACCACCTCCCCCCGCCCCCAAATTAGCCAGCTAAAGCCAATAGCTGGTATAACAACAACATTTAAGCAGCACTGCTGGGCCTGCCAGGCCAACTAAGCCAGCAATGACACACACTTGGTGCTACGAAACTCTTATGGAGAAGCCACACTACATAGCTTGACGCTATCCTTGGGGGCTTCAAACCCCCATATGCTGATACCTAGAGTGGTGATACCTGGGGGAACTTCAGAACTAGAGAACTGGAGACTCCAAACCTGTGGCTCCCCTGGTGTCAGTAAGTCCAGCTCAGTCTGGGCCGAGAGGAGGCCTACTTAACCCTCCACAACAGATCCCATGAGGGCCCCTGTGCACAGTGGGCCTACTGAGGTGCGCCCACCATGCCCCCACAGGCCTCAGCCACTCAGCCAGAAGCCCCCCACCTCAGGCTTTAGGCAGAGCACATACCCCTAATTGTGGTGTGACAACAGTCCTCTTGAAAAATACAGTCACTCATTCTGTGAGTTGTTTTTTTTTTTTAAGTAAAAAATCAAATGAGAATGTACAAGTACCTCAAACATTTAAAAAGCTACATTCTACCAGTATTAGGAGTGTGTCGGGCCAGTATAGGCAATATGAATAAAATGAACAAGAGAACAGTACTTCTTGCTTTTAGAAGAACTTAGGGTAGGAGAGATTCTCTCTCTCTCTCTCTCTCTCTCTCTCACACACACACACACACACACACACACACACAGTGAAAATACTATGCACGAATGAAAAGTCAAAACGCAAGGCAAGACTGAAGCACAAGCTGGTTAAGACAGGGAAGAAAGTCCTTGTAATTGGGCTCCATCCCCAGACTGAGCATTAAGGCCTTCCGCAGGAACAGGGCATCCATGTATCTGAGCCATGGAGTGTTAAATATGCAACCAACAAGTTCTGAAAGCAGAACAGTACAAGGGGAAGACTCTCACGGCCTAAGAACTTCTCTGAAAACCACTAATCTCCTTAGGTCAGAGCCTGGTCCAAATGATATACAGAATTGTCAATTACCCGAGTGACGTTACCTTAGAGACACTCATAGACCTGTATCTGTCCCAAAGGGTTCTTTTCCGAACATCTGCCACGGTAAGGCAAACTCCACCTCTAGAAATCTTCAGGTACAGAGGTCTCCCTCTGCTTTGGACTAGGCACAATGAAGTCCCATAAAAAAGAGGGGACAGAGAAACCCATTTCTGGCCAGTGCCTGGCATGACTGCTCCTTTTGCCTGAGGGATCCACGCTTATAAAATCTTTCAAGGCAAACTGCTCTCTCTTCCCTTGTAGCCTGTACACATTTTTGTTCTTAGTCTTTAATGCTATTTTTTCACATATCTCTCCCCCTGTTCTATATCCATAGCCCCAACAGTTTGATTCACCTCTAGATCCCCTAATATCTGCACGCAAGCTCCCATACACACAGTAGGTGGTCAAAACACACTCTGTCAACAAGCAAGATATGAATCTCAGATTATAATGTTCACAGCAGGGCTTTGAGGGAGCAGACTATGAAGCAGATGGGTCTTAATAGGAAAGATACCTCTCAGAGGCATGGGACAGGCAGCCCAGTTCAAGAAGCATAGCACAGAGTAGCTGGACCTAACAGTAGGTGCCTGGGCACCCGAGACAGGGCGGGGCGGACAGTGGGAGATGGTGTGAGAGTGCGGGAAACAGACTTGCCCATACATCACAAAGCTCAGCACCTGACCAGTCTGGCATACACAGGGGGGGAAAGCAGATATACTCTGCAGTGGAAAGGAGGGAGAGAAAGGCCAAGCTCTGTCTCCAGGACTTTACTTCTAAAGGCATTTGCCAAAAGCTGGGTAAGGGGAGAAAAGGAACTCCAAAAAAAAGTAAATATTTATAGTAGCTGCCATGGGAGTCAGCTAGGAAATCAGTAAAACATGAGAGCAAGGTAAAAAAACATTTTCTTTTTAAGAAAATATCAGGTTGGCCGGGTACGGTGGCTCATGCCTGTAATCCCAGCACTTAGGAGGTCAAAGCAGTGGATTGCCTGAGCTCATGAGTTCAAGGCCAGCCTGACCAAGTGTGAGACCCCGTCTCTAATAAAGAAAAAATAGCTGGGTGCTGTGGTAGGCACCTATAGTCCCAGCTACTTGGGAGGCTGAGGCAAAAGAATCGCTTGAGCCCAAGAGTTTAAGGTTGCTGTGAGCTAAGACACCAAGAACTCTACAGAGGGTGAGCAAGAGAGCCTCTGTCTCAGAAAAAAAAAAAAAAAAAAAAAAAGGAAGGAAGGAAGAAAGAAAGAACGAAAGAGAGAAAGAAAGAAAAAAAGAAAATAGCAGGTTATAGATGCTTTTTTTGTCTCTTTTCTAACCTGTTGCATGCCACTTCCAAAACCTTGTGGGGGCTCATTGTAAATAGGGCATGGCCTGGGTTGAGAGCCTAGGAGGGTTGGCTCCCATCTTGCAATGCCTCCTGGTCCGGCTAGCAGGAAGCTTGTAGGTTGCCCAAAAGCTGATGGGAAAAGAAGACACTACTCTTGGCCCTGCATTAGTGGAGCTGCCAAATACAGAAGCTGATGATTTATAAGTGCAAGAATCCCAAATCAAAATGCTTGTTTTGCAACCTAAATTTTAAAGTATCAGAAAATCATTCTGGCCACTGTTTCCCAAACTACTAGCTGTTACAATCACTACATGGCTTTTAAGGAGGACTACCTCTTACCCAGCACCTTGACCTCTGCCACCATGCAACGCCCAGGGTAATACTATAGACATCTGGAGAAGAGGGGGGCCCTGTGCCCAGCTACTCTTCCCCACTACTGGAAAACTTAGCAAGTCTTCAGGGAAGCTAGCCCTGAGAGCTCCTAGGTCATGATCTGAAATATACCCAAAAATGAAACAGAGATGCCCTTTCGCCAGTTTTGCTTATAATTTTGGCATACGTCCACATGTGGATAATAAATGCTATCATTATAAGATATTTGGCAAAAACACTGAGCCTCTCAGATACCAGGTACTTAGTACCAGCAGATCCCCAGTCACGCAAATTCAAGCTACACCAAATGCTTCCACTCTCTGTGGTAACTAAAGTTTCAACCAAGACAGCCCTTCCTTCCTAACAGCACAGAGCACCACGAGGTAAAACAGAAACTGGCAACTGCAAGATGGCTGTCAGTGGACTCTGTAAAAAAACAGCAAAGCAAGTATATCTTTCCCTCTCAGCTCCAGTTTGGAAAGGTCACCAGAAACTAGTGTGGCCTTCTGGCCACCTAAAGGACCTAGTGGTGGTTCCCAACAAGTATCCCAAGCCCCTACAATTTCCTCTCCACCCTCATCCCATCCCACGTGTTTTAGAGACCATGAGGGTCTCTAAAATATAAAATAATATTATTTTCATAATAATATTAAGGCCCTATTTGGCTTTCTAATGCTCATTCTCCCGAGTGTTCAGTGGCGTTTTTCAGAGGCTACTTGATTTCCATGACACCACAAGACGCTGACTGCAGAAGCAAACGCTGACAACCCATCCAGCCAGACGTTAAAGAGATGTACAAAATGTAACACAGTGACACTGTTCTCATTTACAGTTGGAAAATAATTATTGTTTATTAAAAGGTAATGTATGCTGACCTGTAATGAGGTTGTTTTTTTTCCCCTTTGGCTTTTTCTGTTTTTGATTTTTGAGGCAGAGTCTCACTTTTTCACTCTGGGTAGAGTGCCGTGGCATCATAGCTCACCGCAACCTAAACGCTCGGGCTCAAGCGATTGTCTTGCCTCAGCCTCCCGAGTAGCTAGGACGCTAGGACTATAGGCGCCCATCACAACACCCAGCTATTTTTTTTTTTTTTTTTTTTAAGAGACCACATCTCGTTCTTGCTCAGACTGGTCTCGAATTCCTGGGCTCAGGCAATCTACCTGCCTTGGCTCCCAGAGTGCTAGGATTACAGGCATGAGCCACCTCGCCCAACCTTATAATGGGTTTTTTTATTATTCTTAAATGAATTAAGCATTTTTAAAATTTCTCACTTTTAATTTCTAATATAGAAAATATATGTATTATTTTTCTATTGCTGCTGTAACAGCTATCCATTGGGGGGGGCTATAAAATAGCACACATTTATTAACTAGTAATTCTGAAAGTCACAGTCCAAAAACAGGTCTTACAGGAATAAAAACAAGGTGTTGTCAGGGCTAGTCTCTTAGGAGGGCCCACAGGAAGAGTGCCCCCCGTGAATCCCTCCACACTGTGGTCAGCCTCCCAGCAGCACCATTACTTCAGCCTCTGCTTCAATCCTTACACCTCCTTCCCTGACTCTGAATCTCCTGTTCCCCCCTAAGAGTTTTTATGACGACACAAAATCCACCTGGATGATTCAGGGTACTCTCCCTGTCTGAAGATCGTTAACTTAACTGCATCTGCAGTCTTCTGCTATGACAGGCTATACATTCCAGGTTTAGAGGCCTTATTCAGCTGCCACAGTCAGCAGGAAATAACTCACAGAAGCAAAGCTCTTTGGGGGTTTTGGTAAGAGCAAGAAGTGGTCCGAAAACCAAAGCATTTTAAAACCACTGCTCTAACACATCAATACATCAAAGCAGTTATTAGGTGTGAGAAAATAAAACTCGGAAGAGCTAAGCAATTAACCAAAGTCCCACAGACTATAAGTAGGATGAACTTCAACTTGAACCTAGGTAGTCTGGCTATGAGGAACCTAATATGATTCTCCCATTCCATGCTGCAACCCCTAAGCTCTCTGTAGCAGAGAAAAAAATTATTCTGTAGGCATCAAAGAACATGACTACAAGCATTCAGATGTGAATTTGGTGAGCAGGAGGGGAGACAAGTTGGAGAGGAAGGTATTTAAAATAATCCTAACTTTTCAAAACCTTATTTAGAAATACACTAACTCATTATCTTCTATAAGAAGGGAGCCAAATGTCACAAATGGCCAAGTGTTTCAGGGCCAAGTCAGAGAGAGATGAGTAACAATTCTCCCCGGAGAGGAACATGACTGTGACGAACACACAAGAGACACAGGAAGCAGTGCTTGGGGTCACATGCACACATGACAGGGCGGCCACCAAAGGCTATTTGTGGTCATTGTCTTAACAGTGACAGGTCCAGAGTTGATTTTTTATTTTCATTTCAAATTAACATGAGGGTACAAATTTTTAGGTTACAATGTTCAAGTTGTAGAAGAGCCCTTCGCCTACGGGGTGTGCTGAACACTCACCACCTGGTGCACATTAGATGAGAGCTTGCCAAGCGGCCTCCCCCTCCCACCTTCCCCTCATTTTTGTGTTTTATCATTCCTATGAGCATGTAATTATTTGCATATTGGTTTCACATTAGTATTGAGTACATTGGATAATTTTTTTTTACCATTCTTGAGATACTTTACTAAGAAGAATATGTATGGAGTAAAGGTACCAGTTTTTAACACCCTGAGTTGAACATATCTGCAAGACCCCATTCTCGGACTGTTTTCTGCATCTTTTTGCTGTGACCAGAGTTATAATTTCACAGTAGGAAAGAAATCTTGCTAATGATCCAAATCACAATCTTCAAAGGGATACATTTATAAGAAAAAAGGAGAACTGCAAGGCTCACAGGGTCACCTTCTGCTCTGCCAGTGCACTGCCCAGACCCAAGACAACAGAGCTGCAGGAAAGCAATCAGGTTCCTCTACTTACACCCAAACAGTGATCAGCTGAGGCAGGTGGCTCCCCAGGCCCAGGATCCCTGGCAGGGTCCCCTTGGGAAACTCTGCCATCTGGCAAGCTTCTCCATCCTACTTTCATCACTTCCCAGCTCCCCAGATGAGCTTCTGGGGTGCTCAGCTAACCCAACCCCCATTCAGCAAGCAAAAACCAACAGCAGTGCCTAAACTGCCAGCCAAGAAAAACCCAAAAATAAAAGGATACAGATGTAAGTTACTACTCGTTGGGATTTGCTATCCAAGGAAGAAAAAGCCACAGAATTTTCTGATATTTATATTTCCCACATGAAAGTGTGGGACCAATAGCAGGCAATTCCTCAGAGAACCTCTACCGTGTAACTAAGCACTTCCTAGGAATGGTTTCAGTGTCTGACTTTTCCATGATTATACTGGCAATACAAAAATCCTACCTGTAAGCTACAAAACAAAGACTTTTACAAATGAGAGACACCTAACCTATCACTTTTATCCCCAAATCCATGTAGCCTCTAGCAAGGTATGGTTGCTGACAGGTGATTAGTCTGATGCAGAATGAATAAAAATTAGTAAATCAGCCGTCTCATTTGACATCCATTTTGAAATAAGTTTTTCCATGTGCCAAAGCCCAAAGCAACTTTAACATTCTAGACACCAAGAATTTCACACTGCTTTCCCTGCCTGTTAAGGAGATGTAGAATGTGGAGATTAGGGACATGCCACCTGTAACTCACGACAGCGAACATCTGCTTTCTGCACTCCTGTGAGGAAGAGAGGAATCCACGGGGAAAGAGCCACACTGGATCTGACCAGAAAGAAAACTTTCTGTTTCAGAAAGTTTCACTTTCACAGAAAACAGATTGGGCGGCATAATGAATTGAAGCTGCACACGTACTCCCTCCTGATGAGTTATCCCAAGAACAGTAATTCCAACTTCCAAGGGAGGAAATGCTCCATAGGTGAATTAGAAAAGGCAACCAGGCAAGTGTGGAAGGACACAGCATGTGATGTGGGTTGGCTGGTGTTTTTTTATGTTGAGGAGTCAAATAACTATGATTTTATGCCTTTAACATTTGTTACTTTCAACCCCTTTTTTTACACTTTCTTTTTTTCCCCAAAGTTTCAAAAAATAGATATCTAATATTTATAAATAAAAATAAAAGATAATTTCAAAAACCAGATCATGCCAAATCTTATAGACAACAGAAAAAGAAGAAATACTTCAAATTCATTCTACTTCATCTGGATATACCTGATATTAAAATTGGAAAAAATATACTATAAAGGGAAATTACATATTTCACTTATAAATGAGGATGCAATATCCTTAACAACATATTAACAAGTTGAATTAAAAATTCCTGGTTTTAAATTAAGGTCTTCCTATTACAATTCCTGTTGAATTAAAAATAATTAAAAAGTAGGGTGGCGCCTGTGGCTCAAAGGAGTAGGGTGTTGGCCCCAAATGCCGGAGGAAGTGGGTTCAAACCCAGTCCCGGCCAAAATTGCGAAAATAAATAATAAATTAAAAAGTATTGTTCAAATAATGTACTTTGGTCAAAATTAAATCCAATTTATGTGAGAATTTGTCACTATTTTCTTTTCTTTTCCTTTCCCCCTCTCTCTTCCTCTTTCTCTGTCTGCTCTCCCATTTCCCCACCCCCCATCATGTCATTAATTGTCATTAAGTACCTTCATATCAAAGTTGAATACATACATGCTTTTCCATTCCTGTGATGCTTCACTAAGAATAATGTGCTCCACCTCCATCCAGGTCAATACAAACGTTGCAAAATCTCCATTTTTTAATGGCTGAACAGTATTCCATGGTATACAGCTTGCCAATTTTTCCTAGGTTGAGGGGCATTTAGGCCACTTCCACATTTTAGTGATTGTATACTGAGCTGCAATAAACAGTCTAGTACAAATGTCTTTTTTGGGGGGGAGAGGGCTGGGTTTGAACCCGCCATCTCCAGCATATGGGGCCAGCGCCCTACTCCTTTGAGCCACAGGCCACCCTACAAGTGTCTTTATAATAAAAGGTTTTTTTGTTCCTTCTGGATAAATGCCCAGTAATGGGATTGCAGGATCAAAGGGGAGGTCTAGGTTGAGTTCGACTTAGCTAGCTTTTAGGAAGATCACTATTCTAATATTTTCCTTTTGCCATTTAAAGTTTAAAGGTTTTTTAAAACAATTGATAAAGGGCACATACAGAAAACTAATTTTTAAAGATTACTCAGGCATGCTTAATTCAGGAATTATAGTAGATTAGATATTTATAAGGTCTTCCCGTTACAATTTGATTCAGAATAAATTATTTTAAAAAATACTTTCTAATGAATTGGTTATCTCCAAGTTGAGAAATATATGCCATGAAAATATTAAAAATGAACTTTGCCCTGAAATCTGAACAAAGAACAATAAGAAGAAAGAAAAAAAAAAAAGAAAGAAAGAAAGCCAAAGCTGCCTGGAGGCAACTATGAATACTCCAGCTTTCACCAAGGTGGGGAAAGTCCAACCTGACATCAGGTTTCCAAAGGGGACTAAAATGGCCCAGGGACTGCAACATCCTTCTGGCTGCTAGTACAAACACACACAGATTTCAAGAAATAACTATTTGAAGACTCCAAGACACAATTATGGAACAAATACTAGTACATACCGTATATACTCGAGTATAAGCCGAGTTTTTCCAGCACAAAATTTGTGCCGAGTTCAGGTTTTCTGGCACAAATTTTGTGCCAAAAAAACTCGGCTTATACTCGAGTATATACGGTAATCCAAACTCAACAAGCACACTAGGAAAGAAGTACGAAGACAAATTCAGAACACCAAGGATTTCAGATACTGATATTATCAAATGCTGGATAGGAAATAACTTTTCTTAGGTGTTGTTTAAAGGTATGAAAGAGGAAGGGGCAAAAAAAAGAGCAATCAAAAAGAAACCATCAAAAAATATTTAGGCATATTTAAAGCAAACAAAGATTTTAGAAATTTAAAACTCAATGGATTGGTTAAACAGAAGATTCAACACAGCTGAAGAGAGAATTATTGAACTAGAAGCCAAATCTTAAGAAATTATCCAGGATAAAGTGAAGAAAAGCAAGAAAAAAAATACTGAGGTAAAAAGATATGAAGGATAAAAAGAAAAGTCCTAACATCCATTAATGCAAAACCAGAGGACAACAGAAAGAACAAAGAGGAGACAGTTTTCTGGCGTTAACAGCTGAAAAATTCAGAGCAGATGAATAAAATTAATCTATAGGTACATAAAATACAATAAAGATTAAAAATAGAAAGCTGTACATAGACACATTATAGCAAAATTGCAGAAAGACAAGTAAACAAACTTAGAATAAGTGAAATCATCTACTAAAAAATGACAAATGTGGGCAGTGCCTCTGGCTCAGTGGGTAAGGTGCCACCTTAGTGGGTAAGGTGGAGGGTTCGAACCTGGGCCCGGCTAAACTGCAACAACAACAAAAAAAATAGCCGGGTGTTCTGGCATGTGCCTATAGTTCCAGCTACTCATGAGGCTGAGGCAAGAGAATCGCTTAAGCCCAGGAGTTGGAGGTTGCTGTGAGCTGTAACGCCACTGCACTCTACCAAGGGCGATAAAGTGAGACACTGTCTCAAAAAAAAAAAAAAAGACAAATGAAAGACTAACAGATGTCCTAATAGAAAAATGAAAGCTATAGGACAATGAAACAGTGTATTCACAATGCTGGGAGAAAATAATGTTCAACTAAGAACTGTTCACAGTAAAAGACATTTCAGAAACGAAAACCAAGAGAGGTTACCACCAAGAGAGTTTTAGGAATAAAAGATTCTGAAAAGGGTAAATACCATGTATCATCAAAGGAAAGGAAGGAAAGAAAACAATTAAACTTAGATAAATACCCTCTCTAAACAATAACAATTGCATACTTGGTAAAGTGAAACAAACAACAAAACTGAAATACAGAAAGAAGCACATAAGCGCCAAGGAGAGTCTTCATTAGGTGTCTTTTAAGGGATGAGAATACCTTAAATAATGACTAACTTTAAAACTGTTAAGTGTGCACAGTGTACTTTCAAACACTATTAGAACAGAAATAGAATATATGATTTCCAAATCAGCAGAGAAAAAATTAAAACACAAACCAATAAAAACTTTAACACAAAAGAACAAAAAGATCAGCAATGAAAACATACCATTTACACACAGTTAAAAGAAAATTTCAAACTATACTTCAAAAAGAAAAACACAGAAATAAGCTGTATTAAGCCATATAAGAAAAGTATAAAATTTGTCTACATTAAAAGCACTAACTTTGTTCTCCAAAGGATACTAAAAACAAGGTATTCAATCTCACTATTAATCAGTGACAATGATATACTATTTACACCCACTCTTCTGGCAACAAAACACCAAATGTTGCAGGGAAGTGAGACGGTAGATAAACTGTGACAGATCCTCATAACAGAACTGTATTTAATCATAAAAATTAATTTACCACCATTACATGCAACAAGTGAATCTGACAACAGGACCAAGCCAAACAAGAAAAAAGTTGAAAAATACTACATGCAATATACTATTCGTTTCAAGCTTAAAAACAAGCAAACTAAGCAATATATTATTTGGACATACATACAGTCACAGTAGTCATGTGCCACAATGGAAATCAACAGCTGACCTTCATGTTCTAGTTCAAACTCGGTCTCTTATCTCTGGTGGGCACTCTTGATACACGGCGGGTGTCACCCTGCAGAGCTAAGGGGAGGACCTGCTGCCTCTGCCCTGGCGGTGTTGGTGCAGAGGAATCAGGGTGTGTGTGTGTGTGTGTATGTGTATGTATTGGGAGGAGGGGGTGGGCAGCAGGAGTCTCCAGAAGCCAGAGGAGCCAGACACCTGCTAGGGAGACACCAGGGCCTTAGTGAATCCCTCCCCTTGCACTGGACTGAAGAAAATCCCTCCATTTCCTAGGTCTGGCCAATTGCATGTAGGTTTCCTAGGCCTGGGAACAAATGGAATTGTATCCATTCACTTGTTGGGCTATATAACGCCTAGACAAAGGACCCAGTGAAATTTTTTTTCTGACTTGAGTTTTTCCCTCTGCCATAAGCTCTGATGTTCTGTTTTCTTTTCTATAAAATAAATCTCGTCTTACCACTGATCTGTGGTCCCTGGATTCATTCTTTGAATCTTGGAGAAATTCCAGTATCACTCTGAGCACCACTGGTCTAAACTCCAACTCCTAAGAAGAGGGCAGTCCTGCTAACTACAGTCTTCCAGGATAAAAGCCTCAATCAAAAGCAATTCCAAATTAAGGGGAAAAGTCTGGGCCCAAATGACAGTCTAGAACCTTTTCCACCTGGTTTATGTGACTTCAGATCCAGCAGTACCCTTTGCTGTCATTTCCAGTCACTCAAGCTAATTATACTAATTCCTGTGCTCTTTGTTTTACACATGTCTACCACGCTGGCCCACGTTGCTTGCCTCCCCCAAGAGGGACCTGACCTCTTCAATTCTTTCTCATACCTTCCCCAAACCACATGGGCCTTTCCTTGGCTGATTTCACCCTGGGGCACCACATAGGCCTGGAAGTTCCCCATCCCAACAGAGCCTCACATACAATCTCAGAATGAAACACGACTCACCTGTACTGCCTTTTATGCACTCTCTGCTGAGCTCCAATGTCACTGTTTTTAAAATTCAGAAAGTCCACAACTCCTTTGGTCACTGAAGCTTTGCCTGGAATAACAAGGACCAGAAATGAGAAAGGAGGCAATGAGAAGGAACCGAAACGTCCAATGCAGGAAGAATCTCTCTTGTATCACCAATCAAGTAAAAACTCAATCTTTAATAGGAAAAGGGGCCAGCCAATTAAGGAAAATCTGTACCTTATTTTAACCAAAACTATTAATATGCATTTTCTCACTGGAGCCTTACAATCTTGAGAATAGATGAGTAGTAGTTTAATATGCAACAGCTAAAGTTCACAAAGGCTAAGGAACTTTTCCCTGACCATTTCCAAGACTTCCATGACACCAAATGGAGTAATACTTTCAACCTGAACAGCAATCTTATTATTTCTTCTTGTATTAGATATACCTCTTAGCCAATAGGTGTAGAATGGTTTTGCCTGATAAAGACATAGACACTACTATAGGATTAATATATTTAATAAAGACAACCCAAAGGGTAGAAAATTCACACCTAGGCAGTCAAGAAAACCTTACCTTTTTCACATGCCTTCCAAAATTCATTATCTGGAAATAATTTCAAGCTCACAGAAAAGTTGCAGAATAATAAGAGCACAAAGAACACTCATGTCCTCTTTATCCAGATTCATCTACGGTCAACATGTAACCCACTGCTTTAATCGTTCTCTCACTCTCACCACACTCAATTTTTTTTTGAGCCATGTGGAGACAAGTTCCATGTAACATATAGCCCTTTTGTTCTAAATACTTCATAATTTATTTCCTAAGAATAAGGATATTCTCTTACATAATTCCGATTTAGTTATCAACCTTAGAAAATTTAATATTGATACAATATTTTAATCTGCTGCTATATTCAGTTAACCTAATAATGTCCTTTATGGAATTTTTTTTCTTCCAACTCAGGGCTCAGGCCAAGGTCAGATGGTACAATTAACTGTCATTTCTCTCCCTTTAACCTGAAACACGCAGCTTTACTTTGTCTTTTATGACATTGACACTTAAGAAGAATACAGCCTCTCCCCTTTTTTATATTAGGGTTATTTTATATTAATAGAACATTTTCAATTTGACTTATCTGACATTTTCTCAGGTGATTCCTGATGATTCAGTTCAGATAATACATTCTCAGACCAAAAACTACAGACCTGATATTTTCATGTCTGGATATCACACGTGAAGGGACATCAAGTCTATCTTCCCCAGCTTAGTGATGTTAATTATTCTCATCACCCAGTCAAGGTGTTGTCCAATTTCTCCAATGAAAAATTATTACTTTTCTCCTTGCAATTAATAATTCATCTATAGGAAGACACTTTCGGACCATGTAAATAACTCGTCCCTCATCAAAATGACCCCCTCAATTTGCACCCACTGTGATACCTGCCTCTTCAAAACTTTATACCATGATGGCTGCAACACGCTGACTGTTCCAATTCCAGCATTCCCTCTGTACTACCACTGATTATTCAGTACTCTACATTGTTTGTTCATCTATTTATCTACTTAGGATAAGCCAGGATACACAAAGTCCTACTTTTTAAATGATTCATAATTTATACCTATACTTGATTATTTTGATGCTTCAAACTGTCTCAGACTTACCCAGGAAGAGTCCCTTCAAGCTGGCTCCCTTAGCCTTGTTACATACCATATCTTCCTTTTTTTTTTTTTTTTTTTTTCCTTTCCTTACTTCTATTTCCTTAGTTTCTGACATTTACAAAAAATTGATCTGGACTCATCTTGTACCTATCCTAGATGTTGTCTCATCTCCAGAAAGAAGTTTCTCTCCATGGAGAATGCTGTTACAGACCAAGATCTGGTATAACACTGTTCTACAGCCACTATCTGCTTCTGCTGATTACTTTCTATTTTGAATGAGTCATGTTTCCCTGCTTCTTTTCTATGATAAGGCAGACAATAAGAAGGTATTCAGTTTGGTTCTGGTGGCAACTAAATTCAGTACTCCTGACCCCGTCAGGCTTGGTTGAGATGGGTCTCCTTCAGTTATGTCCTTAGTCCTTAGGACAGACCTTACTCCAAGGTATGGTCCTCACCCTCAGCTGAAGGGCTAAGGTCTCTCCTCCCTGGCAAGGCCAGACCCTTCTCTCACTAACGCGCAGCCTTTGGCTTTGCCACCCTCTTCTTAGCTGTTCTCTGCTAAGTCTCACTCTTCAAGGAGCTCCCTCCTCTCCAGCACCCTGCCATACAAATTCCAGCCTGGAACTCCTCTACCCACCTTCATCAGAGCTGTGAGACCATCATGCTCTGCCAGGGCCCGCAGCCCTGAACCATGCAAGGAAAGTGCACAAGTAGAAAACCAGGGTGACTGTAGACCCCCTCATGTGATTCTCTCCTCTCAAGAATCACAGACCTGGCTGCCAGTCGTCCTCTGTCTCGGAGGTGGCTGTCCCATTTTCCACTTGTCTACCACAGGAGGGGCTAAGACCAACATCTGTTAACTCTCTTTCTCTCTTTATGCCTCCATCATTTACTAATGACTGAGGAACATAGGGCCGTTCTCCCAGGGAGGGTTAGAATAAAACACTGTCAATACATACTAAATGCGCTTCATTTAAACATTTCAGAGAAACTCACTTTCCAACTATCTGCTTCTTAGAAATGCATGTGCTTTTCTGGCAGCAGTGTGGCAAAAGAAATGCTCTCTAGCAGTGAGGCCAGTCCAAATAGAATGACAGGGAATGTCTCTACTCCCTTACTCCAGAAAGCCGATCCTGACTTCAGATAGCCAGCTGCCCATCACTGTGACATACATTTGCATTTATTCCCATAACTCTTCCTCCAAATGGCATGGGCGTGTGCACGCATGCTCACAAACTAGAGTCTATCCAAAGCAATGAAGTTAGTTGAGTTTCTGTTCTTCATTTTTCTTGTTTGTGTGGATATACTGAGGGGTGCGGAGAAGATTCCTGTCAACACAAATCGCTTTCTTATGTATTTCCATTCCTATTTCGAATAACTCTTGAGAAAATGATCAGAAAATAGTGAAAAAGAAAACTTGTAACCCTAGTTACAAAGCTAATTAAAAGAAAACTGTCAAGTAAGAATAGTATTTTATCACTTATTCCAAGAAAAGAGGATTTTGCAATCATAGAAAAATGGGGAACAGGTCTTTCCCCATACAAATCAGTAGATTTATGCCCCCACGTGAACACGCACATGAGTGATCTGGCTGTGTGTCAGGCTGCCATGTGGCCTCTTGCTACTTCCTGAGATTTCTTCACGTTAGGAATTACAGCCCATCTAATTCATTTTTTCAAAAGGAAGCAACATGTGACAAGCTATGCCTTCATCTGGTTTTACTTCAGGTCCCTTGGAGCTTAGAAGCAAGCATCTGGTGTAAACACAGGGCTAACCTGCCCTTCGCTCCACTTTCCACCCAGACAGTCCCCATAATCCAGGGACTCTTAGCCAAGTCTTCTTATAGGTCTCTGCAGTCTCCCTGCTGAATTCTGGTTCCTTAAGTCTGCATCTGTCTGGTGCCCTAACTAAGTATAAATTCTTCTGCGGGTCTCCATATCTCAGCAATTCAGCCAGAGCCCCTGAGCTTGATGAAATAAAACCTTCACAACTCCCAGCCCCTACTTCCATTCCCTCTCCCTACACGCTATGCCCCACCACTAGCAACACTCACACCCATTTCCCCTTCAGTAAACACCTTTTTCTTTCCTTGACTAATTCACTGGGGCCTGAAACCTCTGGGAAATCTTTCATGACCACCATTCAGAGCTCGGCTAGTGTCCCACCCATGCTCACTTTCACAGTCACTCACCTCACTGAGTGCTTTCTGTGAGCTCGGCAGACAGGCGCTTAACATGCATGATCTCATTCAGTGCAGCACTAACCTGTAAAGTAGATGCTGTTATCATCAGCCCACTTTACATAAGAGCAAACACACAAAGGGGCTGCACAGCATCCCGACGTCACACACCCCAGGAGTGACTGAGCCAAACAACTTAACAGGCCTTTTATTAGGAACAGCACGAAACATATTTAGCTGAAAAATCAATAGTATAACAGGGGTTTCCAGACAAGAGGCCCAGAATGGTGACCCCATGACAACACTACAAAGGGGAAGAAGAAGATATACAACTCATCAGATCCTTCAGAAGAGGGAGCCATAAAGAGACACATGAACTAACATCAATTACTCAATTATAATGCCCATAACAACGAACAAGACAGGGTAGCCAGCAATTTCTAAGAGTCTGGTAATACTGTGTCCCCAACCCTCAGGCCACACACTAGTACTGCTCTATGGCCTTTTAGGAACCAGCCTGTACAGCACACGAGCAGCAGGGAAGCAAGCAAGGCTTCATCTGTGTTTACAGCTGCTCCCACCACTCACATCACCACCTGAGCTCCGCTTCCTGTCAGGTCAGTGGCAGCATGAGGTTCCCAGAGGAGCACAAACCCTACAGAAAACTGCACTCACGAGAGATGCAGGCGGCACGTTCTGTATGAGGACCTAATGCCTGCCCATCTGACGCAGAGCTGAGGTGGGATTGTATAGTTGCAGGAAAACAAGCTCAGGGCTCCCTCCCACTGACTCTGCATTATGGTGAGTTGTATAATTATTTCGTTATATGTTTTAATGTGACAGTAATAGAAATAAAGTACACAATAAATGTAATGCACTTGAGTAATCCTAAAACCATCTCCCTTGCCTCCCCCACCATCTGTGGAAAAACTGTCTTCCAGGAAACCCATCCTTGGTGCCAAAAAGGTTGGGGACCATTGCATATACACCATAGCTCAAACAAAAGAATGTTTAAACAATGATTTTTTAAAAAGAGGTATGAAGGCTCGGCGCCTGTAGTTCAGTGGCGAGGGCACCAGCCACGTACACCAAGGCTGGCAGGTTCAAATCCAGCTCGAGCCTGCCAAACAACAATGATAACTATAACCAAAAAATAGCTGGACATTGTGGTGGGCACCTGGGAGGCTGAAGCAAGAGAATCACTTAAGCCCAAGAGTTTGAGATTGCTGTGTGCTATGATGCCGTGACACTCTACCAAAGGCAACAAAGTAAGATTATGTCTCCAAAAAAAAAAAGGGGGGGGGGGTAGGAAATCAAAGATTAAGAAGCGCTCTCAGAGCAAATAGTGTAGAGTATTTGTAAAATTAAATCAATTTCGTTCTCAAGAAGTTCTTATTTTGTAAAACCAATAGGATCCTCTATTAGGGGTAACATGTTGGCTCCTACACAAATCAAATAAGTGAGGATTAGCAAATGGACATCAGGCTGCTGTATCCCACCTGGGCCCCGCATGTCACTGATCCAGGGTGCCATTTCTGTTCCAGGTTGTAGAGCTGGGAGCCAAGCAAGGCATGAGCAGAAATGTTGATGACCCGCTGCCTACAAATGCCACCCTGACAGTTAGAGAGGATCAACATTTCAGAACAGGCATCACCTCCCACAGCGTACAGACCCTGACTGTGAAGGAGGACAGACAACCTCCATCAACCAGGGCCAGATCCATGATGGGCTCTATACTTTTGGGACAAGTTGAAAAAAAAAAAAAAGAAAAGAAAAGAAAGAAAGAGGATCAAAAGTAGAAATGCAAAGATCACTGAAACCTAATTTGATGTATGAAATTCATAGAGAAAGTTTAACCTAGGGAAAAGAAAATCAGGAAGACCATTTTAGTATCACTTTAAGCACTACTCTCTGTGAGCAAAGGATGGGATTTTTCCTTTTTCATCAAAGATACAGCAATGAAAAATTTAACCTAAAGCATGAGAATTTTAGTTTCAATACAAAGACTTCCCCCAAAGCAAGAATTTTTAGCTAAAGAATATGTAGTCTGTATATTCATGTCAAGATTCCTATGTCAATGACCAACATGCGGACTCCCATATTGATATTCAAGTAGAATACATGGTTCTGCCTTGGGAATTGTAATAGTAATCACGAATATAACTTTATGGAGGGTTTATTTAGGTTTACTAGAAGCTAAAAGTCCCTCAGGAAGACCTGAGGGGAAGCCCAGCTTCAAAACATAACTTCTTAACAGGGACAACACCCACGACACTTCTTTATAAAACAGGATGATACCTGTCTCATGAGGTTTGAGAAAGAATACGTTAAGATTTAGCCTGTGCCTATCACACAAACATGACCTCGTGAATGTTAGCAATTATTATTGATAAATAAATTTATCTGGGCTTAGGCCAACTTCTTCCAGTTATTCAATCCCTGGATCTATTAAAGCCAAGAATGTTTGGGTCAACGGGGCAAATAAAACTTCAAGATGAAAAAGAGAAAGAACTGGCCCATGTGTTCAACTATGCAGCCCATCCATAGCTGCCCACTCCCTCTGGACACACACTGACAAAGCCCATCGTGTGTGGAGCACCAGGGCCTCCGAGGAGAGAGTGATGACAAAACGGCCCAGCCCACAGCTGTGCTCAAAGAACATCACCACCTCAATCATGAACCACAAACACTTGCAGTGTCCTCACCAGGTACCAGGCAGGGACTACACTGTGTATACTCTTATAAATATTTATTCTTTTAATCCTCATAACAACTCTTTAAAGTATTATTTATCATCCCTAGTTTACAGATGAAAACTAAGTCACACAGAGAAAAACATAACCTGCCTTTGCCCATAGCTGGGTGGGTAGGGCGCCGTCCACACACACACCAAAGCTGGAGGGTTCGAACCCAGCCTGGGCCAGCTAAAACAACAATGACAATTGCAAAAAAACAAACAAACAAAAAAAAAAAAAGCCAGGCATTGTGGCAGGTGGCTGAGGTCCCAGCTACTTGGAGCTACTTGGAGGCTGAGGCAAGAGAATCACTGAAGCCCATGAGTTTGAGGTTGCTGTGAGCTGTGACATCACAGCACTCTACCCAGGGAGACAACTTGAGACTCTGTCTAAAAAAAAAAAAAAAAAAAAAAAAAAAACCTAACTGGCTCTATCTTATAGTAGCCCACACACAGCTAAGCTGTGATTTAACTCCAGGCTGTCTGGCTGCAGAGTCTTGCTCTCTCAGGCACTTGATAAGATAGCAGTAGCCTCTCCCCAGACTTGACCACTAAGAAATCTTGACCCAGCAGGAATATAAATAAAGTGCAGTGCCTGTGGGTGAACTATGCTATCTTGACACATAACAGAAAGAACATTAAGTCCTTAAACTCCAAATAGATGTGTTTAAGCACACTGCAGCAATCCAGAAGGAAAGTCATCCAGAAACATTTGTGCTTGTGACCTGGAAGGCCATCTTCTCAGTTACTTAACACACACTGCAGCAAAAGAGAAGGGCCAAGAACCTGGGCTTAGAAGTCAGACATGTCTGGTCCTCCAATGACACCTCTGTGACCTTCAACCTCTCTCTGTGCACCAGTGCTCTCACTGTAAGGACTGAATGAGACAGTTTATGTGAAGAGCTTAGTTCTTGCACCTGGCACTAAGTACTAAATAAATAATAATAATAAATGAATATAATTGCTATTGCTTAGATATGGGCACAATTTTGTCCATAATTTTGTTCTATAAACCAAAGATGCAATTTTTTTTTTTTTTTTTTGAGTCTCACTCACTATGGTGCCCTCAGTAAAGTATCGTGGCATCACAGCTCACGGCAACCTCAAACTCGTAGGCTTAAGCAATTCTCGTGCCTTAGCCTTCCAAGTAGCTGGGACTATAGGAGCCCGCCACAATGCCCAGCTATTTTTTTGGTTGTAGTTATCATTGTTGTTTGGCAGGCCCAGGCTGGGTTTGAACCCACCAGCTCCTGTATACATGGCTGGTGCCCTAGCTGCTGAGCTGTAGGCGCCGAGCAATTTATAGGATTTGAAATACATTGGGAATCCATTAAGATATCAATAAGCGGTAGAGCCTGTAGCTCAAGCAGCTAAGGTGCAGCCACAGACACCAGAGCTGGCAGGTTAGAACCCAGCCTGGGCCTGCCAACCAATGACAACCACAACCAAAAAATAGCCAGTCGTTGTGGTGGGCACCTATAGTCCCAGCTACTCAGGAGGCTGAGGCAAGATAAGCACTTAAGCCCAGGAGTTTGAGGTTGCTGTGAGCTGTAACGCCACGGCACTCTACCCAGGGCGGTAGCTTGAGGCTCTGCCTCAAAAAAAAAAAAAAAAGAAAAAAAACAAGATATCAATAAGCATAAACTTTTATAACTCAAAAAGTATGATAAATCTGTGTTTCAAAATGATAGAGAATTTTAAAAGTCCTCTATCTTATGAAACAAAAGCCACTGTGGTATATTGAGAGCATACTCTGTTCCGTAACAAACATTTCACAGATGTTATCCAATCTGTAACACCACTCAAGGGATTGTCAAATGATCCTTATTTTACAGATCAGGATTCTGACCCACTCAGGGGTTAAGTGACCGACTCTGGGTCGCACTAACAACAACCGGCTGATTCACCAGTGGGGCAGTCGGAAACACAGCCATTCCACAAAGCAGCTGCTTGGCACCAACTGGAATTTCACTGAGCAACATTCAGTGTAACCCACCTCTACCTCCCCAGGACACATACTGTGCTTTAAAGAAGTCCAAATCCCTGAGAGATCATGCTCTGCCACCAAACTGACACACTACTACAGATCTCATTCCATCATCCAGTTCAGTCTCAATGTTCTTGGAAACACTGTCAGAAGTGAGCAGCCTACAAAGTGCCAGGGCTAACTAAAACTGATTAGATTTCCATAGTGGCACACCAGGTTCTAAAGCTGGGACACGGTGAAAACAAGGACACATCAATGGCATAAGACAGACAGTGTTTGGGGTATAGAGAAAAGGGAAAGGTAATAAAAATATACTTACCTAATGTTGTTGATAGCACAGCATCCTTATCACAAATATCCAAATCAATGACGTATAAACTTTTTTGGGGGAGAGACAGAGTCTCACTATGTCACCCTCAGTAGAGTGCTGAAGCTTCACAGCTCACAGCAACCTCAAACTCTAGGGCTTAAGTGATTCTCTTGCCTCAGCCTCCCAAGTAGCCAGGATTACAGGCACCAGCCACAACACCCAGCTATTTTTTTGTTGTACTTGTCCTTGTTGTTTAGCAAGTCCAGGCCAGGTTCAAACCCGCCAGCTCCAGGGCATGTGACCATCTCCCTAACCACTGAGCTACAAGTGCCAAGTCTAAACTTTTTCTATTTACACTTTTCTATGTGTCACCCTGCTCTCCAGAAAAAAGAAGACAGCAAGAAAGTCACACAAACCCTAAAACTTAAGTCTGCCTCTGATATTCCAGAATATAACTGCCATCCCTGAGGACAGGGTTTGGTCACCACTGCATCCTTGACATAATATACCGCCAGGCATACTGCACGCCTTCAATAAATACACACGGATATTCATATCTAGCCATGATACAAATATAGAGGAGAAAGGTGGGAAGGGCTGCCTGAGAAGGATTACTTTTCCCATTCAAACTACTCTTTGGAATTTAGTAGTCCTAGAAACATGGGATTACAAAACATCAGATTTTCTGAATTATTTTGGTGTTTTTAATAAACACATATTACATTATACTTTGAGGGTTAAAACTGCCTCTCTACACCCTTTGAATATTCAAAATATTTGCCAATATTTTAAAATACTTGCTGGCCTAAAAAAACGCCTTGTAATCTACTCTTTTAGAAATATGAATCACATATATATAAATATATTGCATCATTGTATTTGATACAGCCGTTACTAAGAAAAAGGCTGGGCCAACTATAGTTTAATGGAGAGACAGACTATAAAAGAATAATTACGATACTGTATCATAGAATAAGTGTTTTCAGCAAAGTAAAACCATATGCCCAAGGGCACAGAAGAGAATGACTAACTGCTTATGTTTCAGTCCTCACTGTAAGAAAGGAGCTTGCTTTCCTGCAATACCCTTTGCAATTTCCTTATCCAATCCTCACTTTTTTCAAAGCAGAAAATAGCAGCACAATCGATCTACATACTAAATATTCCTAAATAGCCACTGTGCTTCTTAATAATCATCATCATATCCCTTGAAAAACTGCACGCTGCCTTAATGTGTACACACTAGTTAAATAAGAAGCTTCTAAGTAATGACAGCCACACTTGGAACACATAACTTGACCACTTCACTATTTTAGCTGACCTTTATCAGTATTTTTTGGCCTTAGCATTCTTTTAATTAAAACCATATGGGATTTTTAGGGCTGGGCATGGTGGCTCGCGCCTGTAATCCCAGCACTCAGGGAGGCTGAGGCAGGTGGATTGCCTGAGCTTAGAAGTTCAAGAGCTGCCTGAGCAAGAACAAGACCCTGTCTCTAAAAAACAGTTGGACATTGTGGTAGACGCCTGTAGTCCCAGCTACTCAGGAGGCTGAGGCAAGAGAATTGCTTGACCCCAAGACTTAGAAGTTGCTGTGAACTGTGACACCTATGGCACTCTACCAATAACAACAAACTGAGACTGTCTCAAAAAAAAAAAAATAACAATAAATAACAAAAATAAAATCATATGGGATTTTTCTATCTAAAAATCTTAAAGACACAGCCAAATGGCTGGTTTATCTAAAATTATGGCACCATCATTAGCAGTTCATTTTATTAAATTATTTTAATTTAACTTGATAATGCTATGGGTATGACTGAATATTAAAATTATTTATAAATTTCTGATAGGACAAAAAGGGAAATGGGACAGGCCATATAATTCTGATAAAAGGAAAAAAGATTAAAGGATTTACCCCCTGAGTGCTGAGAAACAGAATCCTTTTTTAACAATGCTCTGTACAATATATACAAGAGGAGTGTGGTTTCTTGTGTTTTTAATAAAAAGCTATAAGCATAAGACTAAACTGTGCCTCTGAGAGAAAACTACAGTGGTGGTCCGTACGTTGACCACCCACGGGACTGTAATGAACTGGTCAACTTATGGAGGTGGTCAACATAAGGAACGAGGCCTACTGATAGTTACATGTGACAAGTACATGTGGTGAGTATACTTGTCTGGTCTATGAAAATCGGGTCAATGTAGGGAGGGAGGTGGCCAACTACGGAGATTCTACTGTACTTCACTACAAAGAAAGCTATCACTCACTTGGCACTGTTTATATGTCAGCCCCAACACGCATAAATTGATCTCAAACCTGTTATCAGTGAAGAGCCTGCTGTCACCCACCTCACGGAAGGGGAAGAACTATCTTAAAGCACGCTCATGGGTTTACTGCTTATTTTTTAAAGAACATACATACACAAACTACCTGTTTGTATGTTACTCTCTTTGATCAACTTTTACTTAACAATAACAAACTATTCTACTTGGGGAAGTACTACACTTTATGTACTTTTTATTATAAATTCCCTTATCCTTCTATTCCGAGTGGATCCTATTCATTTCAAAGTGACTTAGAGCACACTGTTCAATAACAATGATGTGTTTGATACGCAAACATCCCCTAGCTCCAAGGGTCTATCACTATGCTCAATACCAAATCAGGAGTAAGAGGTGGCCACCGTACCACATAGGCTACAAAGTCTTCAAAAATCCCTGGGATGCCCTTTAAACTAGACTTTGCCTAACTCCAGAGCTCTGGATCTGCCCCCGGACGGAGCTGGATCCACTTGTCCTTCTCAAGTGTTGTCCTGGTAACTTGTGTTTTAGTAATGACCCACTGCAGAAGCCGGGCTTGGTGTTGCATTATGAAAGTTTAGATGATGCCTTGGTCAAGACGCTAGATTTCTGAGGTTGTGTTTAGAGACAGAAATTTCCTTCAGTGTCAGGTGTGTGAGATGATTCTCCTAATGCTTCAGTGTATACGTGGGGTCATATACTATCACCATCTCCACCTCTTGACCACTTCGACTATGCCAGCTTAATCCTAGCATAATAAGGTGGGCACTATTCTCATTTTACAGACAAAAACACTGAAATTCTGAGAGGAAGGTAGAGTGACCAACTGGCCAATACTGCAACTCAGATTCTAAGACCAAATTCTGGCTTGGGACTGAATTATTTATTAATACATTCACAGGCAGATAGCAAGTCCTCAAAAATTGTCATTTTGTTATGACATCGAGGAGAAAAAAATGATACCCTGACCAGACCACTGTCACTGGGTGGAGTTTACACATCCCCCCATGTCAGTGGGGGTTTTCTCCGATGACTCCGGTTTCCTCTTGTATCCCAAAGATGTGCCCCGTAGGTTCACTGGCACAACGCGTAGTCCTGGTCTCAGTGAGTGTGGGCACATGGGTTCCTGTGACCAGATGCAGGCCTGACCCCGGTGTTCCCACCCTGTATCCTGAGTTACGGAGACGGGCTCCCCTGGAATAACTAGGCAAATATTAATTACCTTATTTTTATTAATCTTTCTTAAATAAATAAATATGTGTATATATTATACACACACACACACACACACACACACACACACACACACCTTACATGTATTTTCATGTTTGATATTAGAAACATCTTCATCCTTATTTAGAAGTTTGGTGATGTTTCTGTAACCACAATTATTCTGTAGGAAAGTAGCTCTGGTTTATATCAGTTAGCCTGTGGGTAAAATAAGTTTCCTTACACGTCCTTTTGCTTAAAGCTAGAGTTTCCAAGAACCTATGGATGCTGTTAAATGACAACTGTGTGTAAACTTTGCACCGACTCAAATTATTCTGTAAAGCTCTAAAAATGCTGTAAGACTTTGGTCTATAAATTGCCTCCACAATTTTCCCCAAAATTCACGAGTTGAAGGGTAACTTTAATACCTTTACCCCTAGACAAGGCAATCCGTCTTTTTCAGCTGCTCCGTGGATTAGGTTTGTGATTTCCTGGACTTGCTATGACTGCAGGACAGACTGCTCACTGATTTCTTTCAACATGTGACTATTTCAATTCACTTATGCAATCCGGGGAGTGCAGGAAGTAGGTACAAGTGTTGTGTTAGGTTCTAGAAACAGTCAGAGTGAGAAATGAACCTTGAGAGCACCAAACCTAGTGGCATATACACAAAATGCCCATAAATAAAGGAGACAGGTACCACAAAAACCCAAAGGATGAGACACCGATCTCTGACAAGAAACTGAGCCAATAGATAGTAAAAATAGAATGTTTTAAAATATTCCTCTGAGGGGACTAATGTGTCCATATAACTCTATGAATAGAAACACTACACAAGTATTGAAATCTCAATGACAGCCTTGACAAAGATGATGACAAATAAGAGAATTTCCTCCAAGAAATTCTTCAATTTTATTTTAGGCTTTTTTTTTTTTTTTAAATGTATTTATTAGTCTATTTATTTTTGGCGATAAAACTGGCATAGGTCAGGATTAAAGGAGTTTTATCCCCTTAATTCAAAATTTTGTTCTGATGAATTTCTTGATTACATTTTTTACTTTCATATAACAGCATTTCCTTTTCTTCAGTTTTCAGCACTGTGAATCAAATCAAAAGTGCTTATAGGTATTGGTAAGTTGAGACGTACGGCTCAAAACTCTGAAACGTACGTTGAGTAATCATGTCAGTTTTAATGTATGATGAAAAAAATGACAAATAGGACCTTTTTTCTCTAACCTTATTTCAATCATTGTTATACAATGTTTTACTTTATCCAAACCTTCTTAAAGTTGATTATTTATAAATAAATACACACACATTTACACAATTTCTTAATCATGTACAGGAAATAACAGTGATTCATTATTTTAAAAAACGACATATAAATCTGTAAGAAAAATGTATTAAGCCTTAAATAGAAAAAATACATACACACATATATAAAGGTTAAATAAGAAAACAGAAATGGCAATGGTTAAATGAACCATGGTGCATACAATGTCCTATGCACCAGTCGAAAACACAGGAAGCTGAGCATGGTACCACCCCTGTAGTCCCAGTGACAGGAGGCTACAGTAGAGGATTGCATGAAGGAGTTCAAGTCCAGCCTGAGCAACACAGCAAGAACCCCCCACACTCAAGAATTAAGAATCACAACTTGCCCCGCAAATATATAGAATATAAGTTTTTAAAAGGCCACAAAACCAGCTTGGTACCCATAGCTCAGTGGTTAGGGCACCAGCCACAAACACAGAGGCAGGCGGGTTCGAACCCGGCCTGGGCCCACTAAACAACAACAATTGCAACCAAAAAACAGCCGGGCGTTGTGGTGGGCACCTATAGTCCTAGCTACTTGGGAGACTGAAGCAAGAGAAATGCTTAAGACCAAGAGTTTGAGGTTGCTGTGAGTTGTGACACCACAGCACTCAAAAAAAATAAATAAATAAAATACCCCGAAACCATGTATCCATGTATCCATCTATCTCCACACATAGATTTTAGTACAATAAAAAGTCTGCAAAGAAACACTCAGCTGATAGAAGTGTCTGCCTACAAGGATGGAGAGGGAATAAAGGGGAAGAGCATCAACGGCCTTTTATGAGGTCTGGCTCTATAGCTTAAGCTTGTAATCCCAGTACTTTGGGAGGCCAAGGTGGGAGGATCCTTTGAGACCAGTTGGAGACCAGCCTGAGTAACTTAATGAGTCCTCAGATCTATAAAAAAAATTCTAAAAAACTAGCTGGGAGTGGTAGCAGACACACCTAAAGTCTCAGCTACTCAGAAGGCTGAGGCAGAAGGATTGCTTGAGTCCAGAAATGTGAGGTTGCAGTGAGCAATATGACACCACTGCACTCACGGCCCAGGCAGCAGAGTAAGACTCTGCCTCAAAAAAAAAAAAAAATAGCAATAATAATAATAAGTAAAACATAAATCTTTTATAAAATACTCATCTATCATTTGCATACCTATTCATAAAAAAGTTAAAATACAGTATTGGGAACATTAAAAATGAACTAATGAATAGACATTGACTCAAAGTTAGCTAGTATTCAAAGAGACATAAATCGAACCCCAGAAATATTCTTCTTATTAAATTAGCACTTAAAAGATATTGAACGCTAATGATGATAAAGTGAGATGAACGCTTTCCTACACAGGCACTCAGTATGTCATTATGCATCAAGAGCCTTAAAAATGTTCATACTTTTTAACACAATTCCAGTTTGAATATACTTTTAAAAAATAGGAAGGAAGATATAATTTTATACATCAGTGTTTATCACTGTTTTCACTACTACAGCACAAAATCACCTAATTGTTCAACAATAAAAAAATGATTTGGCCAGGCAAGGGGGCTCCCGCCTGTAATCCTACCACTCTGGAAGGCCAAGGCAGGTAGACTGCCTGAGCTCACGGGTTTGAGACCAGCCTGAGCAAGATCAAGACCCCAACTCTAAAATCAGCTGGGCAGTGTAGAGGATGCCTGTAGACCCTGCTACTCGGGAGGCTGAAGCAAGAGAACTGCTTGAGCCCAAGAGAGTTTGAGATTCCTATGAACTATGATGCCACAGCACAAAAACAAGAAAAGAAAATGATTTAAGAAATTTTAAGATATCTACATGGCAGAATAGTATACAGCCATGAAAAATTATATTCATGCAGAAAGCTTAAGATATTAATGAGCCAGCACTCTGGGAGGCCGAGTTGGGTGGGCAATGCCACTTGTTGGAAAGAAGAGGTTTTGTTCCATCTGCTTAGGCTCAGGAGTTCGAGACCAGCCTGAGCAACAGCAAGACCCTATCTCCACTAAAAAAATAGCCAGGTGTTGTGGTAGGAACCTATAGTCCTAGCTACTCAGGAGACTGAAGCAAGAGGATCACTTGAGCCCAGGAGTTCGAGGTTGCTGTGAGCTATGACACCACAGCAGTCTACCCAGTGCTTTAGACTCTGTCTCAAAAAAAAAAAAAAAAAAAAAGAAAGAAAGAAAAGAAAAGATACTACACAAGGAAAGCAGGATACAATATTCTTAAAAGTACAATAAAATATACAAATATAGGACAGTGCCCATGGCTCAGTGAGTAGGGCGCCAGCCCCATATACTGAGGGTGGCGGGTTTGAACCTGGCCCCGGCCAAACTGCAAAAACAACAACAAAATAGCCAGGCGTTGTGGCAGGCTCCTGTAGCCCCAGCTGCTCAAGAGGCTGAGGAAAGAGAATCCCCTAAGCCCAAGAGCTGGAGGTTGCTGTGAGCTGTGATGTTACGACACTCTATTGAGGACGACAAAGTGAGACTCTGTCTAAAAAAAAAAAAAAAAACAAATATATGCATATAGAAAAAGAATAGGCAAAATATGCCACATAAGTTAATAAAATGACAGTGGTGTTTTCACACCTTTCTTATTCAGCTTTGTATTCACAGCAACTAGAACAGTGTCTATCTCATTGTAGGCATGTGGACATTGCTGACTGAACCATTTTCTCTACTAAAAAGAACAAAAATCATCTTAAAAAATATCCAGTCTGTTTTTACTTGCACCCCACTATTCATAAGAAATAGCCAAACCTTTGTAAGAAGAGTGCCTGTTGGAACCACAGTGGGCAATGCCACTTGTTGGGAAGGAGAGGCTCTGTTCCACCTGTTAGTAAAAAGATCATGTAGCAGGAATTACACTCACGCTCTTTTCTATGGCTTTCCCACTATGCTGTGATACAAAGATAGCTTCTTAGGTATTTATATGAGTGTTCCTGTAATCTCTAATCTTTGCTGAGACAGTTGGAGGTCAAAGGTCTTTTTTCTGTCTAGGCCTTAAATTCCACATCTGCACAAGGAGATGGTTGTACAACTTAATCTCAAAGGTTCATACCAAATGTAAAATTAAATGCATCTATGATCTCATCATACAGATAACAAAAAAGCTGCTAATCACCCCTGCAGCATTATCTTATATGCACACATCCCAAATCAGTGTAGAATTATTAAAGGCATTAAAAGACATCTTGATATTCAGTTCCTTATGTAAACTACCTTTTGGGTGATTTGTTCACCTTTGTTTTTTTGGGATGGGGGTGCTTTAATGAAAACTTTATTTTTTAAGAATATATTAAATATATTGCTTTTAATTCCTTTCCCAGATTGGTCTCATTGGATGAAACAGGACAACTTCTTTGCCCTTATGAAACTCAATAAAGGTTAACTTTTCATCGCCTGGTAAAAACTTGTTCTTGGTCCATTTCTTTTAGCAGATACGAAAGGGGGACTTAACTATGCTTTTAGGCACAAAGGTGGGGGCTGCAGAGCAGGAGAAAGGGAACCTTACATCAGCCTCCCAGAGGTCTGTCTTTTGCTTGAGTTGCATGGCTAATGCCATCATTGATGTCAATGAGAGACTATCACTGACCATCTTTACAAGATTAGCATTCTCAGACTACAGAGCTTTTTAAAATCAGAAGCCTCACCAATTTTTACTGAAAATATCCCTTTTCTACACTATCTCTTTCTACATTCCTGATCTCCCGAGTTTGAGACCCCACAATAGAGGGTGTATTAAAAAATCAGAAGTCTTAACTCAGAGTTATCTCCCCAGACTTAGAAAGAGTCCCTTCTATGTTGTAGCCCCAAGAGACTCATGGCAGCTGGGAAGAAGGGGGTAGCCCTGCAGGCATCAACTCACACCATGAACCCACCTTCTCTGACTTTCCAGCAGGCTCAAGCACACAGACACACAGATACTCAGTGTCTTCCCGAGGGGTGCGGGGGAACCAGCACTGGCCCACAACACTCCCTCCGGTTTGCGGCAGCAAATAGCCAGCTGCCAGGGATCCTTCACCTGCACCGTGTGTTAGTTAGCAGGCTGCCTCTGCCTGTTCTTTCCAAGGAGGAGAGCATAGACAGTAACGTATATTCACAGAAGGAAAATTAGAGGGGGGAGGACAATTTATGTATTGCTTGTTATGTATTGCTTGCCATTCTTGTCATTTGGGAGGGTAGGACCAGAATCAACAGGCTGGACAGGGACAGACACTTCCTACTACTGTGCAAACCCACAGTGTTCTCACAACAGCATGTCCCACGTGGTGGAGAAGCAGCCATATTTCGCTGGGGTCTCACCCACAGGGGAACTATAATCTCTCAGATCTTTTTTTTTTTTTTTTTGAGACAGAGTCTCAAGCTATTGCCCTAGGTAGAATACCGGGGCATCACAGCTCACAGCAACCTCCAACTCTTGAGCTCAAATGATCCTCTTGCCTCATTTTTTTCTGTTTTAAAAAAATATATATTTGCTCAGGCTGGTCTTGAACTCGTCAGCTCCAGCAATCTACCCGCCTCAGCCTCCCAGAGTGGTAGGCTCACAGGCACAAGCCACTGCACCCGGCCTTAATCTCTCAATTCTAAATTCCAACTAGAATGAGGATCTTTTGAACAAAAGGCCATACTACAGTCACATATCAGAGTATCCAGCTTTACTTTATGTGTAAAAAAAAGTTACCACGGCTAACAAAAATTAAAAACTCAGGATTAATCCAAATTCAAAAGATATCTTTAAAGCAAGACTTCTGGAGTCTTAATATACTAATTGTAGGGTGTGACTGGGCTGGGGAAGCAGGTGGACAAGCTGACCTGTCTGCTTTGATGGACTTGTTTGTCCCACCCCACCCCCTGTCATTGTTTTTCCCCTTAAAGCAGTGGCTCTCAACCTTCCTAATACCTGATGTATTTTCATTGTTACAAAGGGGTCACGACCCACAGGTTGAGAACCACTGCCTTAAAGCCATCTCATAAGAGTAAGGTCCCACAGAGCATATTCTGCAAAACCCCAAAAGCTGCCCATTTCCAGAAAGCAAGACCTAAATTGGTAAGGGGCCGATTCACTGATCTGCTGTGGCCTCATCCAGGAGGCTGGAAACCTGACTCTCCCCTCTAACACCTGACAGGCCCTTCACATCTTTGATTTAGCCACTTTCTGGGTCAAGGAGCCAAACCCAGGCTCAGTGGCTGTTTCCCAGGGGTTTGTGAGGTTCAGTAGGGAATGTCCTAGGCAGAGAATCAAACTAGGCAAATGTAGCTGTTACTGCTGCATTAGATTTAGTTTTTACACATTCTTCCTAACTATATTGATAGCCCTTTTCCCCCATCCTTTAAGTGACCCACCTCTTTCCCCCACCCACATCTACTCCTTGTAATCAAAACCCTCATTTCCTCTGTGCTAATGATCAATAAATTCATAGTTAGGCATAGGGACTAATCACCCCTTAGGACTCTTAGGAATATTTAGATTTAAAGTGATCAAATAGTTTATGTTTAGTTTCAAAGGATTAAAACTACCAGGAATATTTGAAGTAAAAGGTTGACAAAGCACCTTTTAATACATGTTTCTATTTACTGTATTAAACTGCTTGTTTTAATTACAAAAATTATGCACGCTCACAATAAACATTTTAAGTACAGTTCTGAACCCCTAAGAAGGAAAGATTACCTGGAATTCTACTCCTCAAAGATAATCCAAGTGGACATTTTAATATTAATGCCTTTCCAATCCTCCCCCATGTTTAAATACTTTCTTTATTGAAATGTCAATCTTATGTGTTTTACTACAGCCTACTTTTCAGGCATTATGTCCCATGTCAACACTTTTCTTAAATAGCATTGTCACAACTATACAAAATTCTATTATATTATAGTGATTATATCATATTTATCCAACCTCCTTTAGAAGTCATCTGGGTTGCTTCCAATGCTCAGTTTCAAACAATGTTCACTAAACATGCTTGGAGCTGTTATCTCTGAAGACATCTCTAACCATTTCCTCTGAAATTGCTCCTAGAAGCAGGCTCAGAGAGACAAAGGGTCAACACAATGCTTCTCGTTTGGTCACAGGAAAACAGTCCACTGAGTTATTCGGCATTTTCATTTCCCTCAAGGTCCTCTGGTTCAATTTTCACAGTCTATTCCTGTTGCCTTTACTGTTAGTAGAATTATCACCTGGTTTTGAAGATACCGTATATACTCGAGTATAAGCTGACCCGAGTATAAGCCAACCCCCTTAATTTCACCCTAAAAACTGGGAAAACTTAGTGACTCGAGTATAAGCCAAGGTGGAAAATGCACCAGCCACTGGTAAATTTCAAAAATAAAAATATATACCCAAAACAATTACAATAATTGAGAAATCAGTAGGTTAAATGCTGATACCCTCACATCAGATACAGCTGAAGCTCTTTTTGGACATACAGATGATGAGGAGGAGGAATCCAGTTTTGAAGGATTTTAACCTTTGTGATTTAGCTTGATTACCTGTTAAGCTAAGCGCACCAAATCAAATAACCTGTATGACCCAAGTATAAGCCGAGTCCAAGTTTTTTGGCACAAATTTTCAGCACAAAAACTCGGCTTATACTTGAGTATATAGGTAGTCAAATCCCACATTCAATCAGACATCCTTAGTTCAACAAACTTAAGCTAGTACTCCTTAAGAATATATCTGATTTCATCCTGTCTATTAATACTATTTTTTTTTTTTGTCACCCTTGGTAGAGTGCAGTAATATCACAGCTCACAGCAACTTCAAACTCTTAACCTCAAACAATTCTCTTGCCTCAGCCTCCCGAGTAGCTCGGACAACAAGCAGCCACAATGCCTGGCTATTTTTTAGAGACAAGGTCTCCCTCTAGCTCAGGCTGGTCTGGAACTTGTGAGCTCAGGCAATCCATCTACCTTGGCCTCCCAGAGTGCTAGGATTACAGGCATCAGCCACCATATCCTCCCTTTATTCATACTTTCTTATTCCGAAATTTTCATCCATCCGTCCCATCTCTGATATCTCTAACTGGATGATTTATGTCATTGGCCCCTACAGACCCTGTTTGATCCTTAGTTCTCCCCACAGTAGCTTTAAGATCTGGGCAAAGTACCTTTCATCCAGAAGGTTAGTGAGTTCAGAACATGTGCCTCCTGCTACTCACCAGAGAAGGTGTCAGTGGTAAGACCTTGAGGTTCACAGCCCCTCAGTCTCCTTGATGATGCTAACACTTCATTTATATTTACTTAATTAGCATCATTACCAGCTTTGGGTGGTGTTTTGGAAACAGAAGTGCTGCCTGCATGAGACAGCAGCTGCTCAACTCTTGTCTACACTGTCTAAGCTGCAGAGAACCCCCAAAAGTATTACCTTCACTGTCAGAGCACAAAAGCTGGCTTCAACCATTTGATCGTTTTCTCTGCAAGTAATTAAGCTCATACTGCATTAAGCACACAAGTTCTATTACATATTAAATGTCTGGCTTATTTTCAAAAAGGCAATGGACAAAATGCAGAAAAACCCAAAGAACTCCAGCGTTCCTCAGCAGGGGTGCCACCAGCCTTCTGGACAGGACAGCCCTTCACTGTATGGAACTGGCCCAAGTGCTGGTGACATTTAGTAACCCATATCCTCAGGACAATGAATGCTAACATAAGCATCCTTCATGGTCACTGTGACTCGTGCAAATGTTCCCACGCATTTCCAAACACCAGGAGAGAGAGGTGACACCCCTCCCCCCATTGACAACCTTGTGGGACAGAGTTAACATTCAGGAAAGGACAGAGAACAATGTTAATTTGGAGATGGAACTGTCAGGGAAAAGCTTTAAGTACCAGAAAGGGGTCAACCGAAAGGAACAGAACCAGCTTTGTAAGAACAGGAGAACAACGGAGGCTGCAACTTCCCCTGGGAGTCCAGTCCAGGGTGAAAGTCTGCTGTGAAATGCCTTCTCCTCAACACCCCGATTGCCCCTACTTTAAGCCGATTATGTCAGCTAACAGGAGCACTGAACTCAGGGAGCAGCACATCCCACATGCTTGGTAAGGCCAGCTTCTAACACACTGGTACTGTTCCCACGCTCCTGTTCAGGGCAAGTTTTCTCCTTGCACCTGGCCAGCCAGGGCGGACAGGAGCACAGTCAGAGCCCTGGAGAGGGTGGAAGGCACCAGGACCAACCCCTGCGAGGCTCCTCCAGGACCAAACTACAGGCCCTGCCCACCACTCACTGCAGGACACTGATCAGACTCTTGCCTAGTTCCTTCCGCTTAAGTCAGCGGTGGTCAAAGGGCTGTTGTCCAGAAGGCCAGTGTGTCTAAACCCTCCGGAAACAATGCCCCTTGTTGATCTTCTGTGCTCCAGCTGAACCACGTCACTGACTGCTTTCAACCTCAGCCACAATCAATGTCACCACCTTTTACTGTGCAGCACTGGCAGTGGTATGCTTTCTGATGACATCTTCATGCTCAGGTGAGACTGGAAAGGTCAGTGATGAGCCACCTTTTATACTCCTGTTCAAAATTTATTAATGACGATCTATAGACTAAGTACTATATGGGCTCTGGTTCTCAAACTTCTGGAGCTTAAAGTGCAAAGCTCTTATTTTAAAATACAGACTTCTGGGCCTCAGAAAGTCTAATTCAGTAAAGGGTGGGGCACCAACCTACGATTTAACCACCCTCATAGGTTTCTGATAAAGGTGATCCAGGGGTGCACTTTTGAAACACTGCCACAAATGATAGTAAAATAAAAAACTAGTGTCTCGTTCTGATATTTTATATTCTCTCTTCCTGAAATAGATTTTTTACTAGCAAAATAAACATCAAGTGAAAGTCAAATGGAAACAAAAATCAATTGAATTCTGAAAGAAAATCAAGAATCCTGCCGTAAGCCTCATACAGGGATATATGGTAAGCTATGCAATTAAAACTTTACTTATATATACATAAAATTTACATTTTATTCTTAGTAAAAGAGAGGCTAATCACAAGATGATTATTTACATCACAGCATAATGAATATAATTATACAACCTTATATGCAGGGAAGCCTTACTAATTTTTCAATATTTCTTACTTTATCTTCATGAAAGATCTTATCTTACCATCTGGTGAATTACATCAGACTGGCATAAAATGGAAGGCATAAATACTTTACGTAACATATCTAAAGGTCAGGACAAGGACTTAAACATCCGGAAGGCTATGACTTTTTCTGCTAGATTAGAAATGCCAGATAGGTTTCATGGCACATGCCAATTCAGATAGACCAATAAGGCCAGAAAAAGCAGTCCGGAGTGCAACTCTAGGGAAGCCAGCCCCGCGGGAGGGTATGGTGATAGATTAGAATAGCTTGGCTCATCTGCCAAGTGAGAAAGGTGGTGGCATCTGTGCCACCCATATGTTAGACATGCCACCTCTTCAAGTATTTAGCAACACTTAAAATATTTATAAATACTACTTCTTCTTTCAATCCTTCACTCAACAAATATGATTAAGTGCCTGCTATATGCCAGACACTAGAAAGATACCTATAAAATGATAAATGCTACCAATTGGGTAGATGTGATACAAATAAAGTGGCTTCTAACGTAAGGCTTTGCCTGATAAAACTGGATTTACTGGCCAAGAGAAGAAAGAAGTCAGAATTTGAAAAAGGAGGGAGGAAAGTAGAAGTGAATGCTATTTCATAGGAAGTGAAACTAAGCCGCCATGGTGGGTCAACCAGGGGCACAGGGTTTGGGGAGAAGTGGGCGACTAGCAGGTCACGTGAGACTTTGAGGTTCGGAAATCATGATTTCAACTTAAGATCATGGGAGGTCATGGAAAGGTTGGGTGTTGTAGGTGTATTTGTTTTCTGTTTGGGGCTCATTTTCAGGGGAAGAGGAGTGACAGAAGAATGAGTTATCAGATTTGCATAAAGGATCTAGAGAACAGTGGCGATGAATATGAAGAGTGACTGCAATCACCCAGGTGGCCAGACCGGCTGGTGGCCAGAAGGGGGCAAATTTGAGATCGTTTTTGAAGATAGAATCAACAGAAACTTGGTTCAGGAAAGAATGCAGGCAGTGAGGACGTGGGAGGAGACCAAGATGCAGCTCTGATTGAAGGCATCAGACACATTCACCTGGAAACTGCATATAGGGGTTAAGGCACAAGAAAGGATAAGATTAAAAAAAACACTCATTCCTTATCTTCTGTTTTCCAATTCTAGTTAAATTGTATAACAATTACGCTGCTACACCTGTGAAGACTTAATCCAGCAGAGATGTTATCATGTGCCTGATTTTCTAAATTACAGCACTTATGGCAATCTTTTACCTCTCATAGCAACTTATTACACCAAAGTAATTTCATCTTTCATTGAAGATTTAATATCTTACATACCTTGACATTCCCACGAGGAGCATTAATGTTACCATTCAGAGCTCTGCCTACCTAACGACTCGAGCCCCCTCCTCCCCTGGAAGCATATTATTCTCCACACCATTGTGTGAATGGTGAAGGCCTCAGCTCGCCATGTCACCTTGCCATTCTTGAAGTGCACACACAGCTGTTGCAAGTTGCCCCACTTGGCGACTAGACCGGGGAGAGGGCCAAGATCCTCGAAAATGGAATAAAGGTGCTAGTAGCTTGCTGCGCCACCCACTCTGGGTGATGTCTGGAGCAAGAAAGGGCTTGCTTTAAATCTAATCAAGAGAACCGGGGTGCAGCCTCCAGAAGTCATGACTAGAACCAAACTGCAGGGTTTATCCACTTAAAAAAAGAGGACAAGGGTAGGGGTCAGGGGAAGAGGAGAGGGAGGAGAGGAGAGGGGTGAGGGAAAGGAAAGGAGAGAAAATTTTTGCTCCTGGAGCTGAAGTTTTCTTTTCTGATAAAATACAAACCTCCTAGGAAGGAGGTACTAAGACTACTGGCAGTTACCTCCACTTTGAGGAGGCTTTCTGATTCTTTCCCATCAACAGACTCTAATAAGAAAAGATCAAGGGGTGGCGCCTGTAGCTCAAGGAGTAGGGCGCCAGCTCCATGTACTGGGGGTGGCGGATTCAAGCCTGGCCCCGGCCAAAACTGCAAAATAAATTAATTAAAATAAAATAAAATAAAATTGTAAAATTAAAAGAAGAAAAGATGAAAATGTTGGCACTGAGAGGGGTCTAAAATCACCCTGGCAGGAACCATCATTTTCTATTCTTAAAACCCTCCCACCGTGCCACCACCACATCAGAGTCTCAAGATGCAGTTTTGAAGTTCCAGCAATGAAATCAGACCTTCTGGGGTGGGGGTGGGGACAGTGCGGAATGAAGCCACACCCGCTGACTACCACTTTTCATTCTTTAAAGACTTGTTTCACATAAAAGAGAGGTTTGTAAACAAAATTGTCCAGGTTCTGTATCTTAAAATGGGCGGAAGCATATTATTATTCTCCTTACATTTATTTTTTAAAATTCAAAAGGGATCTGGTGCTTACAAGCCAATGTTTGAAGTGCTGCCACTCATTTTATTCTTAGACACTTGTTTAAGAACAGATTACGAGACACCTAAAAGCCTGAGATAAAGAAAAAAACTACAATTTCTGTGATGCCAGCAAAATGTATACTTGCCCATTAAAAAAGAAGCACATAGGGCAGCGCCTGTGGCTCAAAGGGGTAGGGCGCTGGTCCCATATGCCAGAGGTGGCAGGTTCAAACCCAGCCACGGCCAAAAACTGCAATAATAAAAAAAAAAAAAAAAAGAAGCACCTAAAGAAAGGGAGAATTTATGAATAACATGAGTCAAAGTAAAATGGTTAAAAACAAAATGGAAACTGCCATCAAGAGAACGCTGGGAGAGAACAGAGAAGTCATAATATGTTTCTTTATATTACCTATACATATATTATAATACACAGCCATATATTACTTATAAAATATTATAATACAGTGATAAATTTAAATATTATTCAAAAACTACCAATTTTTAATTGGATTTCGTTTTTTAGCAACCATTCATGCAGATTCTTTTATTATTGTAATACAATTCCAAGTGCAAAAAAAAAAGAAAAGTGTTCTCTAATCTGCCAGCTTATTTTTTGTTTTTCACATGCCACTTACCTGCTCCTCAGACGAGCAGCACCCCAGCACTGTGTAGATCTGAACCCGCTTCCCCCACGCTCACGGCTGTCTACATGATCACTCTCAGGCCAATTTTCACAAGTCACCTTAGGCATGCACATCTTATCTTCCACAACCCTGACAATTTGGGAGAATAAAGATAGCACCAAACCTATCTTGGAGATCAAGTGTTGACTTCTGCAGAGCAGTGAATGAGTCAAGACATTTTCCATTACAATATGCTCAGCTGGAAAAAATGAGTCTGTAGCAAGGCTGGCAATCTGACTCAGGAATGTCTCTGAAGTATGTAGCTGCTTTTCACATCACTTGGGATGGTGGAAGGGGAAGAGGACAGCGGGACGTGAGTGTCTCTGCACGTTCTCACAGGACGCCTGAGGGCTGGGCCTCCAGCAAGTTATTTTAAAAAGCCGAAGTGAGTAAATGTACACGCCATCTAATTAACATACATATATACCCAGTTAATAAAAACAAAAACAAAAACCTATTAACTGTTAAAACTATTAACAGAGGGTTTGGGGCAAAAGAAAAAAAATATTCTGCAAAAGGTGCAGAAAATAAGCACACGGATTCTAGGAAAAAGGAATTTCTGTAGGAACTGTGGCCTGCAGACCAAGTGAACCCCTGAAACAAACTGTGATGTTCCACTTATAAAGGAGGCAGGATGGATAACGGGGTTTTGAGGTCAAAATAACGAGGTTCGGAGCAGTTGCTTCTGTAGAAAATAGATATGAACTAGTGACTCCCAAAGCTAAAAACCCAAAATAATCTACATGTTAAACCAAAATAAAATCAGTTTAGATTGGATCAATAACCATACTTATGAATAAACTTTATATGTAAGTTTTTAAAGCCCCCCCAATTTTTTTTTTTACTTGAATTGATTCCAAATGTATTTTACATTAAAAAAGAAAAAAAGAAAAAATCCAAACCCACATTCACTCCAGGGACAAAAGCTGGCCATTGCAGGAGCCGCATGAAGACTATAGCTAGCTACACTGCCCCCAAAGGCGCCACAGAGAGGCATCCCGAAACGTCCTTATAGACAGCACCACCAACATTAGAACTTCTCCAAGAGAGGCCATTCTAGGGAAGGCAAATTTCCTCCACGTGTAAGCTCTGATACACCTATTTTTTAAGTGTCTGTTATACTCATACAGGCTGCTATAACTTGTGGGAATGTAACAGTAACAAAATCCCTCCTGGGTAAGAGCTAAAAAATGCCAAAAACTGTCTGAAGTGCTTCATGAATTAACCCATTTAATCCTTCCAACAACTCTGAGGTAGCTACTTTTATTGTCCCTATTTCACAGATGAGGAGACTGAAGCTCAGAAAGGTGGAGTGAGTCAGGTGCCTGAGGCACCCCGGTAGCACAGGAGACACGCCAGGAGACACGACCCAGAGCCTGCTCCTGCAGACACCCTCAGAGTGCAGGAAGCCGGAGATCTAAACCAGGTGCGTCTGCACGCGAGTGTTTAACACCACGTTAGCCAGGACACTGTTCTGTCTGGTGAAGGCAGACAGGTTCCAGAGCATTCTTTGCTTCATCTGCATGTGTTCTACAGCTGGGACAGATCTTCAGCAGCAACCAAGAGTTTATTTTTTGCTCACATTTCATTTTTTAATAGAAAATTTACATCAAAAGCTTCTATGGAAAAGCTTGGAGAGACGATGTGTCAGGTGTGACAAACTGCAAATTCCAAAGAAGGAAAACTGAAATAGATACTTTGTGCAACAAGAAACTAAAAAGCAACCTTGCCATTTTAGAGGGTGAAATATTTTGCAGATATAAGTAAACAGGAAAAAAAAAACAGAAAGTGCAGTGTAAACAGAAGCCAAGCTGAGGGAGTGCTGGCAGGACACAGCTCTAGTGCTGTAAACTCAGTCCAACAAACCACTGACCCCAGGGATCAGTGCTACAACCATCCCTTTTCATTTCCCCAAAAAGAACCACGCACCACTGATTTCCATTTGTGTTCAGTCTACTGAAACTACTTTCCTCTTTAATTTGTAGGTAGTAAATAATCTGGGTACATTATTCACACTTTCTGTCTAACGGAGAAGACCCAGAGAAGCTACACAAGCACCACCGAGCACCACCGCACTGACGGCCTCTGTTGCTCTAAGGAGGAAGCAGCGGCGTGTGTGCGGTTTCAACAAAAGCAAGGAATGGGGACGCGCCAGCTTTGAGGATGACAAAGCAGCTATTCCCCTGAAGCTCATGAAGGCCTTCACCAACCTAGCTCAACAGGGGGAGCTATCTAATATAAAAGGGAATGGCAGGCCGCCCGTCCGCCAGCATCTAGGGAACAAGTGACTATCCTCAACAGTGCTTTAAAAATGTCTTTTCCCTCCAGGTTTCTACAGGTAGTGAAGTCAGAAAGTCGTGTTGGGGCATCCCCTGCTTGGTGGGTCTGTTGGTTGGACAATGTGGGAGGAGCCCAACTGTCTTTCTCTCTGCTCTGCTTCAGAAAGTTTTCCTGCTAAATAATGAGCCCGCAGCTCAGTAGCAACAAACACAAGACCCAGTCACTGCAGTAAAACCAGAGATGGGATTCGTAAAAGTGGATCATAACAAGAGATCCCGCACAGGACATGTGGCACCAGCCTCCTACCAAGAACCTCGCAAGGTAGGTATTTTTATCTTCATTCTACAAATTTTAGAAACTTGGAATTCCTCCTAAATGAAATATTTTTTCCACCCCAAAATAGGTATGCCTGCTCAGAAGTGAGCATAACAGATTCCAGGTTTACGAAAACACACCAGCAGACGTACAAACAAGGATACTTCATTTTACTAAGTTAATGTGCTCTCACTTGATAACTAAAGACTGGTGGGAAAACAAGGGACAGGAGAGTTATTCTACTGCTTCTATTGAGCCAAATGTACAAATCACAACATTTGAGGATGGTTGAACTAAATAATAAAACAGGACTCTATTCCAGAATTGGTGGTTTTGTGTCCACACTAGTTTCAAGAGTAAAAAGATAATTTTAAAAGTTCAGATCTTAGCACTTGATTTGGTGAATTTTCTTTTTTATAAAACATGTAGATTAAAGTGTAGTAGCATGCATCCTCCTGGTTATATGCAAAAGAAATAACTAATTTTAAACACCAGCAGCCACTCAAAAACAAAGAAGTAGTCCTAGGATTATTTCCTCCATACAACCAAGGCTCAGTGAGACTCCCTCCCTGCCAGCAGTTATCTGAGAAGCACCATAGAGATTAAAAGCTACATAAATCTACCATCTAAAGAAGATAAGGCAGAAATGCAACAGAAAATAATTTTGAAATTGACTAAAGATACCTTAAAAATCAAATTTAAAATACAGGCTCCATTAACTTAAGACTGTGGGACTTTCCAACAGGGCCAAGTTCAAGCCTACCTTTCAATCTTCTCCCAAAAATGAAGACTGCACATACTTCAGTAACTACAAGGCAAAATAGATATTTTAAGATAGCGGTTCTCAATCTGTGGCTCCCGACCCACAGGAACTGTATTAAAGGGCCACAGCATTAGGAAGGTTGAGAACCACTGATTTAAGACAACCTACTTTTCTAAATTATTGTTTACATTTGTAAGCAAGCAGATTGCTTAATCACTAATTTCTCTCTTTTCTCCCCTGATTATGCAGAAATCCTTAGTAGTCAATTAATAGTCCCCTGTTCCCTGCCTTGCTTTACCATTCCTCCAGGCACCCACCCATTTCTAATGGTTTCCCAGTGCAGCAACTGCAAATTCTAATCCCTCTACCTAATCTCTGTGAGGATGCAAAACTAACCATCCTGAAACACTGTTACAACATGCCCCTCCAGCCAGAGCCAGAATGCCCAGGCCAGCTTTTCAAGTCCAACCTTATCTTCTACCACCCTTCCTTCCCAGCACTCCCCTCCAACCAGACTCTGATACTACCCCTCAACCTTGACTTACAAAGGCACATCAACGTTTCTGGAAATTCGACATTTCTGGCAATGCTTACCATCCTGGGATGCTACCTGCTTCTCTGCCCTCTCCTTCTCAACTTCCTCTAACAACTTTTTTTTTTTTTTAGACATAGTCTTATTCTGTTGCCCCAGAATCGAGTGCTCTGGCATTGCAGCTCACAGCAACCTCAAACCCTCAGACTCCTGTGTTCAAGAGATCCTCTTGTCTCAGCCTTTTAAATAGGTGGCACGACAGATGCCCACCATAACATCAGCTAAGTTCTCTATTTTTCAGTAGAGTCGAGGTCTTGCACTTGCTCAAACTGGTCTCAAATTCCTGAGCCCAAGCAATCCACTTACCTGGGCTCCCTGAGCTAGGATTACAGGCGTAAGCCATGGTGCCCGGCCCTCCTCTGACAACTTTTTACAGACTCAGACTTAGAAAACTGGCTGATTACAGGGCTGGAGCAGACAATACACAAGACAAGCCTGAGCATCTTATAAGGCCAGAAAATAAGAAAGTGCTAAAACACATGCCCAGAAAGAACTGAAAGACTCCAATGGCCAAAGTTGTGACAACTTGAAAAACAAAATAAATAACACAGACGTGGATTATAATCCAAAGCATAAATATCCATGAATCCACACTCACACAAAGTATTAAATAGATGTATAAATGGGGGGGGGGGTCATATACTTCCTGTGCAGAAGAATTCAAAGCAATTTATGTGGATAGTCCATCTGCAAAGAGAAGCCTAATGCTTCCCTCTCCTTACATGTGGGCTGCATATGGTGACGTCTTTCCAAAAATATAGCATGGAGAAAGAGAAAAAAGGAACGCCACAGTGGAAAACCTGACAAACACTGTCTCAGCTTGATCAGTTGATTAAGGCTCACGTTGGTAAGTGATAAACCATGTTGGTACTCTGTATTCTACTCATGAAAACGGAACTTCACTCCTGTGATCTTCTTCACAAAAACCCATAACCCCCATCTGATCCTAAGAAAAATATCAGACAAAACCCAACTGAGGGACATACCTGCCTTGTACTCCTCTGGTACAAAATACCTGACTTGTACTCCTAAGACTGTCAAGGTCATGAAAAACAAGGAATGGCTGGGAATCAGTCACAGCCTAGGGGTCTAAAGATAGGAAGGGACCCTGGAAGAGAAAATGTGCATAAAATATAACTTGTGATAATTATATAAATATTGGACCATTAATTATGAAGATGTATACTAACTAATGCAAGATGTTAACAGAACTCTGTGCACTACCTTTGCATCTTTTCTATAAGTCTAAATCTCTTCTAAAACTAAATGCGTATTTTTAAAGCTGGGATTTGAACCCAGGGTAAGCGTCCAATACACAAACCAGAGGGTAACACCTCCCTCATCAAAATCCTTCAATGACTTCCCACCAGGAATCAGGGTTAGCAAACTTTTTGTGTAAAAGCCCAAATAGCAAATATTTTAAGTTCTGCAAGCCTACTCTACTCTGCCATTACAGCACTAGAACAGCCACATGCAAGATACAAAGTGCCATGGCTGTGTTCCAGTAACACTTTACAGAAGCAGGCTGAGGACTGGATACGGCCCGTAGTTCACCAATCCCTGGCCTACAGTGTCAAGTCCAAACTCAGACTGACAGTGAAGGCATGATCCCCATTACCCCCCAATCATTTAGTTATACATATTTATCATAGTTTTGTTCTTTCCAATCAATTTGAAGTATGTTTATGGCACTAAGTAATACAAAGCCAGTTAAAACACTTTCCATGCCTTCAAAAGGCTAACAGGTATCAATGAATTCAACTAGTACTTCCCAAAGCATGAGATGTAAATAGATGTAGCCTTTAAAAAGAAGTGTTTTATAATCAGCTAAGTCTGAGGAGTCCTGGGTTTGACAAGATTAAGCAGCTTTCTTTGCCACAGGAATTCTCAAAGGCTTCATTGAGCCTGTGATTCGCCTTAAAGACGGATGTATTACACAACTCTCAAACATGCTTGACCACGAAATCTATTCACAGTTTTAAATCTGTGTATCACAAAACAGAAAATCGTTGAAATTAAGCATACTCCTAACGAGACAGGCTGAAGTTCTATTTGACACTGTAATAGGTTGAATAATGACTCCCCAGAAGATACCCACATCCTAATCTCTGGAATCTGTGAATGTTACCTTATATGGCAAAAAAAATGATGTGACAGATGTGATTAGGGTAAAGCTCTTGACATGGGGAGATTGCCCTGGTGGGTCCTAAATCCACTCAAAGGTACCCTTTGTAAGAGGGAGGCAGAGAACGACCTAACATCAGGAGAGGAGAAGGCGGAAACAGGTGAACGCCAGGCAGCCACCATAGCCCGGCAGGGACAAGGAACAGACGCCCCTAGAACCCGCAGAGGGGGCCGATGCTTGATTTCGGAGCAGTGAAATCTTGGATTCTGGCCTCCAGAACTGTCAGAAAATAAGTTTATGTTGTTTTAAAAAATCACCAAGTTTGTGGTAATCTATATAGGAGCCACAGGAAATGGAACACAGCCATGGTGCTGTAATCCATGCCAACCTTAAATATTCTTATGCAAAGATCAGATTAGCCTTATCCACAATTAGCCTTGGTCAGCAAGGTCTCATCATCCGCTTAAGGGAAAGAGGTTAACATTCTGGACCTAGCTTGAAATACCTGGGTTCAAATCCCAGCTTTAGTATTTACTAGTTAAAATAAATAGCATTGGTCATGGTACTTAATTCTCTTTTTTACTCAGTTACCTCATCTGTAAATGGGGTGATATTTATGGAGTTGTTTGGGGGATAAGATGAGATCATACATAAAAGCACTTCATACAGTTCCCAACTGTACAATAAATAAATGAAAACTCAATTAAAAAAACTATTATTACAAGACTACTGCTACTATTTAGGCAAGAAAAAAAAAAAACTACTCTCTCCCCAAGCTAAATTTCTTAAGATCCTTTCATTTTCCATTTGACAAACATCAAATCTTGACTCAGTTTCTATCTTAAGGCATTTAAAATGACCTCAGCCAGGTAAGGCAGGTGGAAAAGTTCATGCCTGCCTCTCTGAACCACTCCTTTTGGGTATCTGACCTGATAACTTCTGACAACTAATAGATAGCTCCAAGACATGTTCAATGTGATGTGTTAAAGTCATGTCACTCATTAAAAAGCCTAAAGTTACTCTTCCTGCATGGGCCATCTACATTAGTTAGATCAAGGGGCCAACAGAGGCCTAGTCTAAGTTACATGCTGCTGATGCTCAATGCTAAGTTATGCTCTGAGCAACAGACGGAATTATTTTGATAGCCCCAATAACAGAATGATACACAAGGCAGCTGAAACAGCAGGGGAGATAAAGAGTGTTGATGTGATGTAAAAAAGTCTTCACAGCCCATTCTCACCACACCTACCAGTCTCCACCACGGCCTGGCACCACCTGCCATGCCCCGCAGGGTCTCCAGCCTACCCAGGAGCCACCAAGCAACACCCTACAAAACACTGGGTCACTATTGGTCAAGAGGTGCTTGAGACTTAGACCTTTGATTCCTAAAGCTTTTTAAGAGCCTTCTATTAAAATAGAGGTATCCCTAGGCAAGTTAGTGCTTTATTTATTACCTAGGTACTTCACTCATTAGTGTAAAGGAACCAAAAGTAGGGTTGATATAAAAAGGTAGAAAGATCGTGAAACAAGGATTTGGAGCTGGGTGGAAGATCATACCATCATCACTATTCTTTTGAGCATCAAAATTTTCTTAAGAAAATTATAGGAAACTCCCCAGGGCTCAAATGACCTGATCTACATATACTCTTTAGAATCCTGGTGAAGCAGGATGGGCCACGAATACTTGCATTTGCATGAAATAACAAGATACAGAAGAAACGTGATCAAGTCCTACTTAGGACTGTCACCATTTTCCATTTTTGGTGCCAGCCCATCTGCTTGTAGATGCTCTTAATAAATCTCTGCTACTAACTCAAAAAAAAAAAAAAAAAAAAAAAAAAGTGACCTACTTAGGACACTGGAACTAAGAACCAAAGGTAGGTAAAGGGGCCGTCCAGGGTAGACGGGGTACTCACCAACAGCGCACAAGAGACAGATAACGGACAGAGTTCCCAAGTCACAAAAGATGAAGAAAGAGTGACATCATACAACCAACAAATTTCCCACCCCCTTTTCCTCCCCAAATGCCAAAGTTAGTATGTACTTCCTAACACAAAGAAATGACAAATGCCTGACGGGTGGACCCCCTCATTACCTTGATTTGATTAATGTACATTGTACGCCTATAACTCAACATCACATGTACCCTACAAGATATACAACTATTAAGTACTCATAATAAGTAAAAATGTTTAAAAGTCTGTATGTACTATCAGGAGCAGCAAAGACGCAATAGCTAAGGCCAAGAGATGTCCAGGCAAAGCTCAACTCCAGAATTGACAGAACTTTGAATAGTCTTCAGTCATCTCTGGAGGCTACAGAGAAAAAAACTTAGCAAGACGCACAGAGTAAAGGTCTCAGATGGCAGCCGATGGGAGCTGGGATTCTCTACACTGATTACTACACCCTCACGGGTCCTCAGGCAATGGGAAGCTTGAGACACAAGTCACGCTAAGCAGTTATAGCAAAAACAAGCCCAGTTAAGGGGCTGGGAAAAAAAAATAATAATAATACTTCACACCACTGGCCACATTGAAAAAAGATGAAGAATCGCACAGCATACGTACAAGTGAGTAAATACACCCAGCAATATAACACACGCTGCCCTGGTCTGTCAGGGAAGGCCTGCCCTGGGACACACCAAAACCTCAGCAAGGCCTCCTAATTTAAGCAAGCCTAAACTAATGAAAACTTAAAATATTAGTGATTTTTAAGAAGCACCTCCATTATTTTTGCATTTGAAAATAGAGGTTGTAAATCCAAAAGCCAGTGGAACCCGACGGGGAGGGAAAATGGTGACAGAGGTGGGTCTGAAAAGCCAGAAGGCACCCAGCCAATCCAAGAGCACTGCCAACATCTCAGCTGAAGCCAGCCGCTGCCACAGAGGGCGTGGGGTCTGCAGCGAGAGGGCTCAGCGTCTGCCCCCAGCACTGCAGAGGGCCCCAGACACACCGACTCCCTGGTTGATTTTCTTTTAAAATTGTCAGAATCATATGAATGAGTAAAACCTAGTTCCAAGGGACGTAAATTAAGAAGTAAAACCCTTTCCTTCTACTCCCCCAGTTGCTAACAGATCAGATCACTATATATTGTCTAGACACACAAAATGTTCTATAAGTTGACATTCTCTTTACTAACTGCAGTTAGGACAGAATTTCAATGCTGGGAGATGACCAACAGCCTCTAGGCCAACACCTTCCACTAACAGACTGGGTCCCCAGAGGTCCTAGACACCTCCAGCTACACAGGAAAGCAGCCAGAGCCTCCCGACATGGAGCAGCACCAGCAGGTGTCACCACTGGTACCATGCCATCATCTCCTCCTTCCAAAGGAGCCTGAGCCTCAGGAAGAAATGAGCAAAAGCTTCCCATGCAGCAGGTGATGAGGGAGATAAAATTATGCAAGAGCAAAGTAATAAAATGCCATCAGCGAAGAACTTCACATACATCAAATCGGGGGAGGGGGTTAATTAACAAATATCTAAAATCATTCTAAATTCATCCGAGTGACATTAGGATTCACGTAGCAGTCATTCTACCTACTTCCAAAACATATCTGCACAACAGTTCACTCAGAATATCATGAAGTTCACCATCTTCCTACTTTGAGGCCTTAAAGGAACAGGGCAGGACCTGGATCACAAATAAACCGCTTATCGGAGCCAGCCAGAAGATGCAATTACTGGGCTTCACCAGTAATCCAGAGTGGCAGTGGTGGAATAAAGAATGCAGTTGACGCATCTGCTTCAAAGACCATCCTTACACAAGAAAGCATTAAAAGAGAGAACTGTAAACTTCAACCTTAAAATATTAATTCTGCTAGTAACTCAAGATACTGGAAGCTAATTAAGTATTCAGACCTTCAGAAACTCTAGGTTAGTTCCCAGATACAGGAAAATCTCTCTATCTAAAGATATAAACTCCCTAGAGGCCAAAGCCTTCCTGCATGGCTAGTTTTTAAAACATTTTAAGAAACCTGACCTCAAACTAAAATCAGCATTTCAGTGAGGGTTACATAGAGCCTTTGAGAAACTATTTCTCAGATTAACACAACTTTCAGAAATAAATTGTTCTTTTGTTGCAGTAACATACAATTTGCTATTTAAAAAAAAAAAAAAAAAAAAAAAAAAAAAAAAACCTTATCCTTTTTCCAGGATTCTGTATCTTTCTTATTTTGTTTTTAAGACAGAGTCTCACTTTGTTGCCCTAGCTCACAGAAACATCAAACTATTGAGCTCAAGAGATCCTCTTACCTCAGCCTCCCAAATAGCGAGGACTATAGGCCCCCACCACAACACCTGGCTCTTTTTTAGAGACGGGGTCTCGTTCTTGCTCAGACTAGCCTCGAACTCCTGAACTCAAGAGATCTAACTGCCTCGGCCTCCCAAAGTGCTAGGATTACAGGCATAAGCCACTGCACTCCGCCTGAGGATTCTTTATCTTAGCTGAATGGAAAGATCATCTACCTAACTGCTAAGCTAGAAACAGAAAATTTTCCAATATTGCTCTTCTCCCCTCTCCTGCATTCCAAATGAGATCCATCACTGCCATGCCTACATACCCTAGCTCCTGACTTGGTCTCTTCTCCAGCCCCTTGGTTTAGGAAGTCCCTGGGGCCCATGGCCATGGCCTCCTAATGCATCTCTCAGTCACCAATCTTATCTCTCTCCTATCTGTTCCCATAAAACTGCCAAAGTAACCTCATTCATTCATTCAACAAATATTCACAGAGAGCCTCTACTATGTGACAGGCACTGTAGCAGACACTGAAGACACTGTTCCAGCCAATTAACTTATGTTTATTTATATAATCCTCACAACCACCCTAAAAAGGAGGTACTATTATTGCCGACTTTCATCTTAAAAATGAAGAAACTGAGCCATAGATAAGTGAAGCTCCTTGTCACATAGAAACCATGCGGTAGAGCCAAAGGCAAACCCAGATCCTACGATTTTCTGCCTCTATGCTTCTTCAGCTGGACCCTAGGATTTCAGAGTATGAACGGCAATTATCTGGAAATGGTTTGATGAACTCTCACTAACCTGATTATTATTATTATCATTACCATGTATGTTCAGATTTTTTAACTAGAAGGATATTTCACTTAAGGGCACTATATAAGCTTTCATTCTGATACCTCAGTAATTCCCAGACTGGAAGCTTCCCCTTCTCTGCCCCAGAAAGCAAGTTACTCCTAGCTGCTTAAATTTCATGCCTGAAATAACCAAGATAAGCAACTTGGATTGAGCCAAACACTACAATATAAAGGCATCCAGAGCAGCGACGTGACACAGTGAGGACATGTACGCCCTCGCTCCTTCCTCTTTCTCAACTCCATCTCCGTGGTAGCAGCTGCAGGGCCCACAGTGCAGTCACCAACATGCAGCTCTTCATCTGCGCCCAGGAGCTACACCCTCGAGGTGACCGGCCAAGAGACGGTGGCCCAGATAAAGGCTCACGCAGCCTCGCCGGAGGGCACTGCCGCAGATGATCAAGTCCCGCTCCTGGCAGGCATGACCCCAGAAGATGAGGCTATCCTGGGCCAGTGTGGGGTGAGGCCCTGACAACTCTGGAAGTAGCCGGCCACGTACCTGGGGGTAAAGTCCACGGTTCCCTGGCCTGTGCAGGGAAAGTGAGAGGTCAGACTCCTAAGGCGGCCAAACAAGAGAAGAAGAAGAAGACAGGCCAGGCCAAGCGGCGGGTGCAGTATAATCAGCACTTCGCCAACGTTGTGCCCCCAATGCCAACTCTTAAGTTCTTTGTAATGCTGGCTTTCTCTAATTAAAAAATAAACAAAAAAAATAAGGGCACCTGGCATCTTTTCAGGATTAATGGGAGAGGTAGATTCTGTCAGTGTTCAACAACATGGTATGTTGAAGCCTTGGACCTAACATTCACTGCTTTACTCTAAGTACAACTGACACTTGCACAGCACAGGTTTGAACTGTGGGGGTCCACTCACATGCAGATTTAATTTCCATCTCTGCCACCAGAGACAGTAAGGCCAAGCCTCTCCTCTCCCTCCTCCTCAGCCTATTCAATGTGAAGATGCTGAGGAAGGATGAAGACCTTCGCCAAGATCCACTACCACTTAATGACTAATAAAAATAAATAGATTTTCCCTACCTTATGATTTTCTTACTAACATTTTCTTTTCTCTAGCTTACTTTATTATAAGAATACAGTATATAATACATATAACATACAAAATATATGTTAATCGACTGTTTATGTTAATTGGTAATGCTTCCAGTGATATAGGTAAGGCTTCCACAGAAGGCTATTAGTAGTTACGTTTAGGGGGAGTCAAAAGTTACGCCCGGATTTTTGACTACATGGGAAGGAGGTGACACCTGTCACCCTGTGTTATTCAGGGTCAACTGCATGTATTAGTCTGAAAGCTGCTGAGGACTGGCCCACAGCAACCCATTCAGAAGACACCGGAGAAGAGAATCCTGAAACAGACCTCGATGCTGAGGCGACTGGCAAACGCGCTGCAGGACCCACACCACACGTCCAAGGCCTGGTACTGAAACTACAAGGGTTGGACCAGGACAATCCCCAAAATGTTGCTTTACCTGCCACATTCTTAATTCAACTTACTTTTATTTCTCTAAGCAACATCAATATCCAAACGGCCAGTCATGCAGTCACACAGCCCACCCCTCCCAGCTGCTGGGCATCCCCTAAACTGTCATTCCAAGTCCTTTCTCATCATTGATCTTCTTACGTGTCCCCACATCTATTATCCTGTCCACAACAGTAGCCACATACAACAGATACCCAGGCTGCTTGGGGAACAAAGAGAAAGGATTAAACACGGCTATCTTGGCCAATTCTCTGAACAGGAAGATCTAGCAGATACACACTAGAATTAAACCCATTTTATTCATAAGGAAATTGGACTCTACAACACTAAGTAACTTATCCAAGGTCACACACAGATCTGAGTATAAATTGCTACCCTGTTATTAGGAAGGTTCTAATAGACTTTCTCAAAAGGCTGACCCTGTCCACGGCGCACAGGAAAAAATTTTTATCATCAGGGAGAAATGATGAGTCTAACAGCATGAACTCTGGGTAGATACTGAGACATAGGTACAAAAGTGCATACAGTCTATGTTCCATCACTTGGAAGTTTTTAATAACAAAATTTACTCTCTTCTGTATAAAACTATAAGTAATTCCAATTTAACTATATAAACAGGAGGGAACATCTGACACCTCTACCTTAAACAAGGGAAGTTAAGGTAGAAGGAAGGAAATAAAGCAGGCACAAATAACATGGAGAGAATTTTATTTCTTAGTGGGGACTTTGGCTACTTTTTCTTTCTATTTTATACGCACACATATTCTTCCATACATGTGTGTATGTGTATGGAAGGTGCCAAAAAAAAAGTATACACATTTTAAGAAAGAAAAAAACTGTACTGAAAGTTTAATGCTCAAAATACACCACCAACAAAAGATGAATACATGTCACATTTGAGCACACCTAGTAACTGCAGAAGTCAAATGTGACTTGAGTATTGTAACTTTAATGCACGACACAAGGAAAGAATATTTCAAGTCCAAATCCAAATCTATGGATAACACAGGTCCTCTCCAAATGTACCTGGTGGCCCATCCTTTCAGTAAGAAATCTAACAGCAATAATCCTAAAAGCATCAGACCCCCTTGGACCTAGCCTTTCCTGATCACATTCACTGTGATCATTTTAGTGAAGTTTCCTCTACCCTTCATCTTATATTTTAATCCAGTGCTGGTCACAGCCCACACTTTTCATTTGCCATCTTTAAGGCTCCATTACTTGCCCAAGGACCATAATCTCTGAGACAGAACAAGCCTGCTATGTCTCTCCATCTTTTGATGTTTTAATCACATTTTGTTATTCGAAGATGGTCTCTGAGCACCGAGCAGAGCTTCATAAATGTTGATGCTTACATCAGGTAAACAGAAACTTTTAAATTCAAATTTAACTGAGTTAACTGCTCAGTTAATAAAAACAAAGTAAGATGAGGAGTTAAAACAGGCCTGGTTTCTGGCCAGGTGGGGTGGCTCACACCAGTAATCCTAGCACTCTCGGAGGCTGAGGAGGGTGGGTTGCTTGAGGTCACAAGGTTGAGATCAGCCTGAGTAAGAGTGAGACCCCCATCTCTACTAAAAATGAAAAACTGAGGCAAGAGGATCACTTGAGCCCAGGAGTTCGAGATTGCTGTGAACTATAACGCCACAGCACTCTACCAAAGGCAAGAAAGTGAGATTCTGCCTCAGAAAAATAATAAATAAATAGGTTTCTAAAACTTAAACTAATGAGATGCTCTCAGGCAAATCAAAATTACTAGGTCTGTTTCTTCCCCTGCTACATGGCATGTGCGTGGTTTGCTATGTTTTGGGGCACCTAGTCCAAGCATTTTGCATATAACAAGTCATTATAATCCTATGACAATACTATGAAGTAGGCATCCCATCCTCATTTGACACCTGAGGAAACTGAGGCAGAGTAATATAGCTAGTGCCAACTGGCAGGGCGTGAACGGAACACAGGCCATCTGGGTCCAGAATATGACCTCCCAACCACTGGCACTCCCATCCACTGGTGGATTAGATTTCTGGGATTCCCTCCAGCTCAAACTTCCTATGATTCTGAAATTCTAAGAATGTGCTGTGCTTAGTTGGTCAAATTGATGCCAATTTCTTGAAGTCGCCCAATGTCCTTCACAAGTAACAAATCCTTCATCTTTAAACACTGGAGGATTTAAAGCAGCAACTAAGGACACTGACTTTAGACATTCACTTTAATGAAAAGCCAACCTAAAATGAACTATTAATAGAAATTCACGTGGGGCTTCAAATGTTTCTTGTTTATCCAACCCTCAGTTTATATGGGAAGAACTAAGTTAACTGCCTTGAAAGAAATAAAGACATTTTGCTTCAGGAACAACTGAAACCAGAAATCAAACACAACCAGGTGAAGGTTCACCAGCTGGTGTCTGTTGACTATGATTTTAGGTGGGCCTCTCCGCATACAGAACCCCAGCAGTTTGTCTACCCTCCTCTCTCAGGCCAAGGAAGGAGAGGCAGCACTGGCATCCCTAATGCACCATCAGAGTGCATTATCTTCACCCGGGTTCAGACATTTTCAGAAAAGGTGACTTAAAATCTGAGACCTTTCCCAGAGAGCATGGAAAAACCCACCCTAGTTTATATGCATTTCCTTTTTGCAAATCGACAAATAAATCTGAGAATCTGAGAAGAATCTTTCTTCTTTCAAAGTCCAAGTTCAACTCACCCCTCATAAAAATGAATGAATGAGCTTGCCACTTCCTAGGTCAGAGACTAGACACTGCTATGCACAAAACTCAAGTTGTCTGATTCAAGTGCAGATTCCCAGCCTCTACACCCACGGGTTATGATTTGGTGGGTCTGATATGGGGAACAAGAATCGACATTTCTGACAAACACTCTCTGCACGCACTCGTTCACGCCTCAGCACATGTGCGCACACACACCCACACACATGACTACCACCACCACCCACGCCCCTGGGTCACAGAGTTGTTTGGCAGACCATGCTTTGAAAACCCCATGACAATGCTGGAAGGGCAAAGTTGCATCTCTATGAAGCCCCAGCCTGAACACTGTCTCCACATTCTCTAGGAAAGGGAAGGCTTCCTCCAGTATCCCTTTTCTTATGCATCTGCCCATGATTCCAGGTGCAACATCCTCAAAATAGACTTCCCTGCTCGGAGATGGTCATTGCTTTGGGACTTACTAGGTGAGCCCTGGCTCTTCCTGTAAAAAGGAAACCTCCAGGTAAAGTTCCTGACAACTCATTCCCAGCACCAAATGCCCACCTGGAAAGCATCAGAGCAATAATTTTCCTGATGTAAGTAATCAGCCCACCAGATGCTGGCACTCTGTTTGGCACCCTGGGACATCCAGTGCTTATGGCAGGACAAAGTGCACCACCTGGGCCTTATGGTCAGCCCCTGGTCATCAGTGTTTCAAAGCCACCATTCTCTCAGCAGTTGGGAGGGTGCCCTTGCCTACAGCAGGGGCACTCTGCACACACAGGGTAAGCAGTCTTGTGGCTGCTGAAATAAAACGCTGGCGGGTTGTTAATTTGCTGAACGGACTGTTATCATACCATAGTTAAAACGAACTTCTGTAAAACACTATGATACTAAAAACTACATCTAATCCTCTTACATAAGAAGCTCTTTTTATGGAATCCATTTCCAATGCAATCAGTCCCAAAGTGACTGTGGTTTCGGTTACAAGAATCCACAGGCCCACAGTTTCTGATCACACTTGTGTGTGCTTTGGAATGAAGGTCCTGACAACCTACCTCCAAGTGCCAGCAGCGTCCCGGATGGCAGCTCCCAGACCAGCCCTCACACCAGCTCCCACCTGGTAACGGCTCAGCCTGCAAGGAAAGCATTCACCGCCTCCATCCTGCACACCAGGCCTCAGACCACATACATTCCTGTTCCAGCCACATGAGCACAAACTCTAACCATGACAACTCAGGAGACTGTGTGTCAGAACTGGCTTTCCTGAACCCACGTACATACTTACCCAGGCAGAAAAGATGTGGCACAGCCACAAGGCAGAAGACAAAGGCTGCAAGGAGGTCAGACCCTGGCTGTCTTTGGGGGAAAGGAGAAAACTGTGACTGGGAACGGGCACAGGAGCTTCTAGAGCACTGGCAAACGTCTGTCTCTTGGCTTGGGAGATATGACTTGTGGTCACTTTGTCATCATGAACTTTTGTCTTACGTTCTTTAATGAAAGTGGACATTTTTAAAAGGCACCTGCAAAATGACTTTACTGCCAGACTCATACTCTGGCCTTAACTCTTGGGCTCACACACCCCTGATGGCCACTGGGCCAATCAGACCACAAGCACTGGAGGCAGTCAGAACTCAGCCAGGTATGTGCCCACGGGTGGTCACACACCCACTAGCAGGGTCATTTGTTTATGGAGCTCTCAAAAGTCTGCAACTCAAACGCAGTGGTAGTTAAAGTGGCATTTTATGAGCAACAGAGAACATAAAAGAATGAGAATTGGCCACAGTTAATGGATTACAATAAAATAATGTTGTACCCATTGCAAAAATGTCATAGAGCAGCACAGGATGAGAAAAAGGCACATAATCAGATCATTAAAAAAGGCTTCGCACAGGATGGACTTGCCAGTAATGCCCTTTCTGGTCTTCATGGGCCTCGCTCCATCTCTGGTGGGCTACAGGCTTTTCCCCTTTCCTGGTACCCACTTTCCCTGCCCCCATATCATAAGTGATATGAGGGTGGGGGATTAGCATAGGTCACTTTCTTCTTTTTCTCCATGTACTTCAAATATTTTGGAGGGTTTTCCCCCTTGGTTGTCCTTTTGTTGATGTGTTATTTCATGAACAAGGTGTTTATATACGGTTGCCCACCTTTTACTTCTCTCTATAGTAATGAGTACTGAAGGGACAGGCGCCTTATTCAACTCGGGATGCCTGGGCTTAGTACGCAACGTCTAGCACCTAGCAGACACGTGATAGGTATTCAAAGGATGCACGGGGGGGGGAGGGGGGGTATCATTTCTAAAACCTATGCTATAACCATCTATACTGCCACTGAGGTATTTCCTGCTGCTGCAAAGCAGGTGACAATGTCATCTACCAGGACAGCACTAACCTCTGCGTCTGTTTGCATCAGAAAGTAAGCAGCACCCTTTGGGTTGGAGATCAGGAAATGAGATCAGGAAAGGGCTTGTAAATGTTGCCATTTATGCTACCTAGAAGATGTCTGGATTAAGAAGGAGTTAAGAGCACAGGTTTGAGAGTCAGAAGCAATGAGTTAAAATGTCAACTGCATTTAAATATCCCAGACAAGCAACAACATGTCCTCTCTGAACCCTCCATTTCTGCCACAAGCTACCACGTCCCAGGAATGACATGGCATCTGATTCCTTCACATCAAGTCAGCTTCAGATGCCTCTAACTTTTTCCCCTGCGAGTGATTTTTTTTCTCTTTAATCAAAAAGGGTATTCCCCTAGCTGGTCTCAAACTCCTGTGCTCAAGCGGTCCTCTTGCCACAGCTTCCCAACTAGCTCAGACCCCAAACATACACCATCACACCAGGTGGGAGCAATTCAAAAGTCGACAAAACGGTGTACAGCATCTGAGTCACCTCCACGGGGCTGAATACTAGTGGGAGGGAACCCATGCCATCAGACATGCTAAGACCACCTGCCCCTGCCTCCCCGTGCACACCCACGACAAACAGACACCCCCTCCTGAATCTGGAGCAAACAACCGAAAGAGGCAAAAACAGAGGAGAATGCAGTTGAGGGGTGGAGACAACCCCACATCCAGGGTCTCAGCGGTCCCAGCAGGGGCGTCCTCACTAGGTGCCCAGAGTACAGTGGTGACTCACTCTTCCTGGAAACCGAGTATGGTTTGGTAACTGCTGGGTGTCTTCTCACTAAATGTTTTTTCTTCTTAAGTTCTTATTTGCAGCCAAGAACACATGGGCAGGGGGTGGGAAATTTTTCAAGACCTTTGGCTTTCAGAAGTGCAAGAGGATGACAAAAATAAAACATCAAAAGAAGTCAAGCCAGAGAAGTAATAGCTTAGAAAACAAAACGGAGCAAAGATTCATACTACAAAAGAGCCTTTCACTGAGTCTGCCCTCCTCTTTTTTTTACCTTAACCTTTATGTTAGCTCCTTTGTTTTTGAAAACAGATGCTTTCTCTACTTGCTTGACACAGCAGAGGAGGCTACAACCAGAAAACATATTGATTTTCTTTATTTTACTCTGCTGACAGCTTCTTCTCTTTTGAAATTTCTCTCTGATTCTTGTACACTGGAAGGCTATGGGTTATTGTACTCCTTAGCATTCAGTTCAGGTTAAAAAATCTTTATTAAAGGCCTATTGCATGTAAGGCGCTAAGGTATACATTTACAGCTAAACTCAGAACAAATCAAGACATTTGAATTCAACTGGAAATTTTATAATTCATGTGTGAAAATTTTTATTTTTAACTGTAAAACAGAAGTCATTTTTGAGCATTCTGGGTTACGTGCAGTACACCAGTCCCTTGGTACCCCGTCCATAGGGGACGGGCTCCAGGAGTCCCAGCAGACACCCAAACCCACAGATGCTCAAGTCCTTGGCATAAAATGGTGCAGGATTAGCATAGAATCTACACACGTCCTCCCATATACCATAATGTCAACCACCTCCAGATTACGTATACTACCTAGTACAATGTAAATACTATAGAGTTATACTGCATTTTTTAATTGTTTTTTTGTTGTTGTTGTTGTTGTTGTATTATTTTTATTAGGGTTGTTTTTCCCAAAAATATTTTCAATGCACTGTTGGTTGACTGAAGGATATAAAAACTACAGATATGGACACTCGAGTGGTGCAGAAAACCAAAAGGTTCCAAACTGAAGACTCACAAGCCAAAAGCAAACCACAGTCAGATTCTGTTTGACCCACATGTTGTTGGTGTCAAGATTTTTAATCGGTTACTTTAAAATCTGGATTTCCATGAAAATTGGAAGACCACTCCCCCACCTGGGCTGCCACCAGGCAACGAGGGACAGGTTCCAAGCAGCAGCTGCTCCTATTACAGAGAGGGGCAGGCAGCTCTCTGCTGTGCCACAGCACCCAACCTCCCCTCTTACGTAACATCTGACCCACTTCACCAGTTAACCTGCCTGGCCATGAGAGGTATTGCAACTTGAGATTCTTGTTTTAGAAACATGATAAAGCAAGCTTAAAAATATATACATGGACACACACTCCACACACACATTTATTTCAAAGGCTTCAAAATTTCCTTTTTCAATGGGGGAAAAAAAGGTAAGAAAATGTCTCTTCCCACTTTAATCAAACATTCCCTGGATTTTAGACTTTCCAGAAACATTAAATTTCTAAACCACTATATATCTCTGATTTCATCATTGTATTTTTTTATTGCAACATTTCTTTTCAGGAAATGACAAAATTTTATTCCCATTGCCACCTTTTAGTTGCGGGAAGGAGTTTGGGGACATTTATCTAATTTACTAGAAAAATAGCAGGTGAGGTAAGAATCTCACAATTTTCTAAACACTCTTGCCTTGACCATCACATTTCAAAAATATACCAAACACCCTGCTTTATAAACACAAAGCACCTAGTACTATAGGAGCAATATTTTTAAATGTTTGCATGTAAATATTTTTATCTCCCCCAAACTTTCTTTTCCTCCCATCAAAAGTAAGCAGATCAATTTTCTCACTTTTTGTCCTTACACAGCACTGAACAGAGCTTGAAGATAGCAGGCACTCAAAAGTGGTTGGTAAAGCACGAATGCTTGGAGGAAGGAAGGAACGAACCCACAAAAGAAGAGAATACCATCATCTGCCAGCAAAGAGCAGCCACCTTCACCCCTTGCTGTCTCTGATTTCCCTTCCTTTACTATATCCAAGCCCGCACCATCAGAATCCCCATCACTCCCACCCAATTCATCATTCCTACCCTCATTTTCCCAAACCTCTAACTGAAACACAGTTTGCTTATAAACATCTATACATCAGACACAAACTTATATATGTCCCTGTGACCACTTGTCTCTACATTAACACAGGAAAAACACAGTGCACTGAGGAGATATTTCTTTGTAGAAAAGAGGTGAGGGGCATATGTGCTGCCTGGGGCACCTACGGACTGATAAACGGTGTGGATTGGACAGCTTTTTTTTTCTGAAGGGCTGAACAGTAAAGATGCCAGTGGATGGAAGAAACTGACACAGCAGAAAGAAGATGGATGTTAGAGTCAGCTGAAGGTTTCTAGCAGGGAGGCAACAGCATGTGTCCTCAAAAGCATGAACTTTGGAGACAGAGGCGCAGGGTCGGTGCTGAGTTAGCTACTCTGAACGTAAGCTGGCTGTGTGGCTTCCTTTCCTAGAGTGCTCCCTCCCTGGATGATCCCCACCTCAGGAGGCTTGTTTGAGCCTGTGACAAGGTCCCAGGACAGCATCTGGCACCCAGCATGCCTTGGTGACAGCTTTGGTGGTTAATCTTTTCCCTGGGTCTTTTTCAAGGCTACCTGCTGCCTGTTCAGAAATGCATGGTTGTATTTCCTAAAACTATTTTACATTAACAGAGCACTAACTGTGTACCCTCCAGGGGGAAATGCCATGAAAACTAATGAAAAGTTCCTCTGGGCTTCTATCTTCTTATCCCAGAGGGAAGCTCCGGGAATGGGGGGGAGGGGGGAGAGAAGAAAGATATTATCCCTATAGCCCTTACTATTTGAATCAGTCTTCTTTACTTGCAGAAAAAGTTGCACAACAAACATCCTGTAGTCTCGGTCCTTCAATACTAAATGGTAGCAAAGGGCAAGAGCCCAGTTATGCAAAATCGCTGAGTATAACAGAAACCCTCTCTCCGTAAATCCACGACTAAGCCTCAGGTCAACCCTTACAATGTTAATGATTCAAAGGAAATGGACATTCTTTGTGGACTTCAACTATTCTGCACATATTTTTTAAAACTCTTGAAAAAAAAATCCACACAATCTGGGCCTTTATGAGTATAGCGTATACCACTGCAGTACACATGGAATTCTTTTAAAAAGTGAGAATAAAAACCCAATGAATGAAATGAGAGACACAGTCAAGGTTTATGCGCTACTGATCTACATCCATGGTTCCCTATTAGGATCCTAACAACACAGTACTAAGGGCCCTTCAATTCTCTGCTTTTTCAAAAAAAAAAGAAAAGTAAAGTAAAAGGAACTGATTCCTACCAGTGATCCTTCTGGGCAAGCTAAGTGCCAGGACAGCCACTGCCTCTAGCAAGAATTTTACCAAGGCCAACTGCAAAAACTGGTTATCTCTTGCTGATCAAAGTTCTATTCAAATTATTGACAAAAACTAATGGCTGCCTAATAAATTCAGTTTGTTTGATAAACAAATACTTTCTCCTTTAGTGTCTATGAAGGAAAAGCAGACTTTAAAATGTAAAAAGATTAAGAAGTAAGTCTTTATGAGGCTGCCCTGCCGTTGCCCCAGCAGCTGACATTCCCTGCCCCAGTCACAAACAGGCCCGTGTCACAAACAGGCCCATATTAGTTTCATGGTTAAGATTATAAGAGAATTCAGTGGACATTAAGAAAAGTCAAAAGCTTAAGAGTCAGAAGGATATGAACTAAAAAAAGCAAATTGGAATCCGGATCAAAGAAAGCCTGGCACCTCTTCCGTTTCAGTGGCACTACCCAGTGCCCGGCACATCACAACACCTGAGGAGAATTACAATAATAATAATAATAATAATAATATATAATAGTTTGATAAAAACATCTGCTGTATAATTAGCATTTACTATGTGTCAGGCACTGTACTAAGCACTACATATATTCAGTATGCACATAAACATATGCATATTTAACAGATATAAAAATATATTTATATTTTTTCTTTCTAATCATGAGGATATTAAACTCATACATTTGTAGAAATCTTACAAATACATAAATACACATGTACACAATTCAGATAATCTCATTTAAACCTTAAAATAATATGGAAGTAAATGATATCCCCAGATGAGGAAAACAAGAATTAAGAAAGTTAAGTAACCTTCGCATAGTCACAGGAAGATAATGTATGCATCCATATCCTGTATGTTTCAAAACAGGTTCTGGCCAGGCATGGTGGCTCACGCCTGTAATCCCAGCACTTTGGGAGCCCAAGAATTGGTGAATTGCTTGAGCTCAGGAGTTCAAGACCAGCCTGAGCAAGGGCAAGACCCTGTCTCTACTAAAAATAATAGAAAAAACTAGCTAGGCATTGTTGGTGAGTACCTGTAGTTCTAGCTACCCAGGAGGCTGAGGCAAGACGATCTTTCAAGCCCAAAGTTTTAGGTTGCTGTGAGCAATGACAGCATAGCACTCTATCGAGAGGGACAGAATAAGACTGACCATGTCTCAAAAAACTTGAGTACTAATAACAACTGAACAGCCCCACAGCAAAATGAGAATCTACTACCACAAGTATTGTAAATGTTCTGACCACAAAGCCAGCCATCTCTCTCTTTGATTAGAAAGAGAACTGTGTTGGGGATCGCTTGGCCAGCCGGCCACACCATGTTCTGTACAGCTAGGCTCCAGGGTGAAGGCCACTTCCTCCAAGGTTGTGTCCCTTCTTCTAAGTAAAATAAAGCAAGTCATGAAACTAACACCATGAAATTAATTTTGTAACCAGGGACACTAGAGTACTGCAGCATCCAAGGTAACCCACCTACCAGAGGTTTCACAAATAACTGAGAAATCAAATTTGTATGTGAGGGAGGAGTGGTAAAGAGGCAAAACCCCACCTGTTGCTCAGTCTCTTAATATTTTTGTTCATTTGCCAACATCTAAAAAATTCACAATTCCTTGGAAATGACATTTTTCATGGGCAATGATTCTTTGTCCAGTATGCCTGCAGTATTCTAAAGGTCTCTTCAAGCACCGTGGGGGACACAGAGAAGGGATGTGAGGAAGAAGGAAGGGGAGTCAAGGGAGAGGGAAGGGGAGTCAAGGGAGAGGGAAAGAGAGACACCAGAGCCAGGAGGGACCCTCCCGCCCAGCAACTTCACAATCACCCATCTGCACACTGAGTCTTTGTATCACAATGCATTTGAAGAATAGTTTCCAATACTAAAACTACGATTCTGGCCTTGCCAAAATTAATAAGAAACAAAACACTGCAAAGATGCTACTTATCTGTTGATTTTTTTTAAATTAAATATTCGTAATTGCGAATGCCTGCCAGTTAGAAACAGAGCCTTTTTTGTTTTCCTCTCAACTTCTCTACTTTCTCTATACTCTTTTCTCTTGTCCTATACCCTCTTTGTTCTCCACTTGTATTAACATACATAGTAGTGAAATAAACTATAGGACATGTCTCATCTCATTCATTCATTCTCTCAACCAGGCCTCCCCCTGGCAGCCAGGCTGGTGTGCAGTTCAGTGATAGCTCACCGCAGCTGCAGCCTTCAATTCCTGGGTTCAGGTGAGCCTCCCACCTCAGCCTCAGGACTAGCTGAGACTACAGGCACGTGTCACCATGCCCAACTTATTTTTTTTTTTTTTATTTCTGTAGAGACACTATGTTGCACAGGCTGGTCTCAAACTGCCGGCCCCCTGCCTCACCTTCTCAAAGTACTGGATTACAGGTGTGAGCCATGGCCGTTGGCCATCTCCCTTATTCAAGGCAGCACACAGACCAGTGTTTTTAACACTCAGAGAGGACCTCCAGAAGACCCAGAAAAACAGCTGTCGTCTACTCTCTGCCCCTGTTATCACTGCTGCTGGCAGCATCACACTAGACAGAAGGCATTCCATGCACCTTGAAAGCTCCAGCCCAAATCACAGAATCATCTCCACAGATGCAGGAAAGGCATCTGACAAAACTCAACATGGTATTTCCATAATAAAAACTGTCAACAAATTAGGTATTGAAGGAACTTAACACAATAAAGGCCATATATGTGAAAAGCGAAAAACCAACAGCTAACATCACATTAAAAGGAGAAAAACGGAAAGTTGTTCCAGTAAGAGGACAAAAATGGCCACACTCACCTCTATTCAATGTAGTATCAGAAGTCTTAGGCTAAAGCAATTAGGCAAGAAAAAGAAATAAATGGCATGCAAATTGAAAATGAACTAGTAAAATTATCTGTTTGCAGATAATATGACCTTATATGAACAAAACCCTAAAGATCCCACCAAAAAAAGTTAGAATAGATGAATTCAGTAAGGTCACAGTATACAAAAATCAACACACAAAATAAGTTGTATATACACCAATATTAACAATCCAGAAAGGAAATTTAAAAACAATCTCATTTACAGTAGCACCAAAAAAAAATTAAAATACAGAAGCTCTGTAAGTTGACCGCCCAAGGAATTATAACAAACTGGTCAACATACCAACGTGCTCAGTGTAAAGAATTAGGCCAACTGTACTGATACGCACAGGTGGTGCATGTCTGGTCCATGAAAATTAGGTCAACTTAAGGAGGTGGTCGAGGTAGGGAGGTGGTTAACCAGAGAAGTTCCACTATACCCAGAAATAAACCCAACCAAAGAGAGGACAGACTTGTATGCAGAAAACTACAGAAACCTGCTGAAGGAAATTATACACATAATTAAGTGGAAAGACATCCTGTGTGCATGGATGGGAAGAACATTACTAAAATGTCCATACCACTCAAAGCCATCTAGATTCAATACACTCCCTCCCAAAAACCCAAGGACATTTTAAGTAGAAAAAAAAAAAAAAATCCTAAACTTCATATGGAACCATAAAAGAACCCAGATAGCCAAAGCAATTTTGAGGAATAAGATTGGACGCTTCACAATCACAGTCAAAACATATTACACAAAGCTACAGTAATCAAAAAAGTACAGTATTATAAAGACCATTTGTTCCTGACAGAGAACTCAGAAATAAACCCATGCACATATGGCAGCTAATCTTCCATAAAAAGGTACCAAGATGAGGGTGCACAACACTCCCCCTGGGTTAGGGGCTCTTCTACAAATGGACTCTACCCCGGAAGTGAGAACAATGTAACCTAAATATTACACCCTCATATTAATTTGAATAAAGTTTTAAAAAAAAACAAAGGTACCAAGTAGGAAAGGACAGTCGTTTCAATGAACGGTGCTGGGAGACTGGATACCCACTTCCAAAAAAAAATGAAATTGGACCCTTTATCATGTCATTTACTCAAAATGAATTAAAGATTTAAACATAAGATCTGAAAATGTAAAACTCCCGGGGGGACGGGGTACAGGGAAAAGCCTGTCAGTGGAAAAGAAGCCATACTCAGTAAAATAATTTAAGGAGGTTTATTCTGAGCTTTAATCATCAGAGTAATGCACATCAAAACCACTCTGAGATATCACCTAACCCCAGTAAGAACAGCCCACGTCATAAAGATTCACAATTGCCCATGCTGGTGTGGATGTGGAAAGAAGGAAACACCTCTGCGCTGCTGGTAGAACTGCAAACTAATACAGCCTTTCTGGAAAGAAGTATAGCGAATCTTCAAAGAACTAAAAGTTAACCTTCCCTTTGATCCTACAATCCTATTACTAGGTATATACCCAAAAGAACAAAAATCATTTTATCACAAAGACATCTGCACCAGAATGTTTACTGTGGTTCTATTCATAACTGCCAAGTCATGGAAGCAACCCAAGTGCCCACTACCCATGAATGGGTCAACAAGCCCTGGTATATGTATACCATGGAATACTATTCAGCCATTAAAAAGATGGAGACTTCATATCTTTTACATTTACCTGGATGGAGCTGAAACACATTCTTCTTAAAAAAGTATTCCAAAAATGGAAAAATATTCAATGCACTCAATACGAATATGAAACCAATATATAAACAAGTACATGCTCATATGAACAATAAAACACAAATATAGTCTAGTCTGGGGGACAGCAGGAGGAGAGAAGGGAAAGAGGGAGGGTACCAGGGAGGGGAGGGGGAAGGTGATTGGCAGGAGGCGGGATCTCACCTGTTGTGCACATTGTGAGGGTGTATAACACACCCCTGGGTGAGGGACTCTTTTACAACTGGAACTTTACCCTGGAAGTGAAAATAATGTAATCTAAAAATCTGTACATTCATTAATTTTAAATTTAAAAAGTAAAAAAAATAATTTTTTAAAAAGAAAAGGAGGTTTATTCTGTGCCAAATTTACAGATTTTGACCTGGAGGAACACCCACGCAGCCTTAAGCATGTGGACTCTAGGTGGTGGGGTAACAGTTTGGGTTCATACATTTTAGGGAGGCAGGGATTACAGGTGAGGTCATAAATCAATACGTGGAAAACATACACTGGTTGAGCCCCAAAAGGTGGACATCTGGAAGCAGGTAGCTTACGGGTTATAGGTGGGTTTAAAGATTCTTTAGGTGACTATTGGCTTAAAAGAGTTAGGCTCTGTCTAAAAGACTAGGAGTCAGTGAAAGGAAAACTTAAAATAAAGAGTCTTTAATTAGAGACAGAGTACCTGCCAGCCTCAAGCGGTTTGTTATGTATAGTGAGGTCCTGCAGGTGGGTCTTGCAAAGCCTTAAGCCTGTTAGTGAGTCACAAAGGACGTCTCTAAGAAGGGGAGAGGGCAGGTCGGATCTCTCTCATGGCTAACAACTCAGTTTTAGGGATCCTCTTGGCCAAGAGGGGTCTGTTCAGTCACTCAAGGAGGGAGGTCCTTAAGATTTTATTTTAGTTCACAAAGTTCTTAACATTAGATTTGTCAATGATTCCTTGGATGTGACACCAAAAGCCCGGGCAAGGAAAGCAAAAATAGATTAAGTGAGACTAGACAAGCGGAAAAAGGTTTTACACAACAAAGGACACAAATCCACAGAGTGAAAAAGCAATCTCCAGAAGGAGAGAAAATATTTTCAAATCATGTATCTGATAAAGGCAGTATATCCAGGATACATACAGACCTACAAAAATTCAACAGTAATAAAAACAACTCAATTTCGAAAATAGGTGAAGGAATTAAATAGACATTGCTCCAAAGGAGACACACAAATGGTCAATAGATATATGAAAAAAAAGTCAACATCCCTAATCATCAGAGAAATGCATATTGAAGCCATAATGAGATTCACCTCACACCTGTTAGAATGGCTATTCTCTAAAAGAAGAAAGGTAACAAGTGTTAGTGAGGTCAGGGAGAAGCTGGGACTCTTATACACTGCTGGCGGAAAGCAAAATGGTGCAGCAGCTACAGAAAGAAAGATGGAGATTCCACAAGAAAATTAAAAACTAACTACCAGCAATCCCACTTCTGGGTGTATAGACAGAAGAATTGAAATCAGGATCTCAGAGAGATAGCTGCACTCTCACGTTCATGACAGCCAGAATGTGGAAACAACCCAAAGGTAACTCCACTTACAAATGAATAAAGCAGTGTAGCACTGGAGGATGACTGTAATGAACAATAATATAGGATTTCAAATAGCTAGGAGGAGACTGACCCTTCCCAACACAGTGAAATGATAAACATGTGCGATGCTGCGTGTGCTAATTACCCTAATCTGATCACTATATATGTACTTAAAACATCACTATGTACCCCATAAGTACGTACAAGCATTATTTGTCAATTTAAAAATAATAATAAAAAGTTCAAAAAGCTGTCTAATTTAAAACAATTTTGAAAAAAAATGTATATACATAGAATATGAGCCTTGTAAGAGAAGAAAATTCTATCATTTGCAACCAAATTCACCAAATTGCACACATTACATGGATACAGGTTTTTGTATACAAATTATACCTCAATAAGGCGAGGAAAAACAGGATGGGGGGGAAACAGCAAGCAGCAAGAAAGCAATATAGCCCAAGCATAAATTTTAAAATGTCCAACACTTTCTTAAAGGCTTTCTTAATTTCTGCAGAAAATCAAAAGAAAAGTAAAGCAAAGAAGTGTAACTGCTCACCTGAAAGCCCACATGTCTGATTTTCCCAGAACTATTTTGCTCCCAGGACCTCCGCCCAGCCCACATCCTGCCTGAGCTCACTCCAGTGGAGCACTACCCTCCGGGTTTCTTCTTCCCTCTGGCATCACACTTTCCAGGTTAGAGAAAAAGGACCAGATTCCTTTCCACAGAAAGCCAAGGGAGAGATGGGGACCCCACCAACCACCTAACAGGCTCTCAGCCCAGCTTCTGAGCCAAGAGGTGCTCCACAGAGAGGGCAGGTGATGGACGTGCAGGTGAGACTCAACTTCTTTAAGTACAATGGCCACTTCATCTTCATAACTGGATCCAACAGTAAATCTCTCAAACAATGCCATAACTGTGACCGCCACACAAGGTGTCACACACGGGGTCTCAGGTGAAAAGCCAGCAACCCTCTATGAGGCCTCACCAAGGACACTGTTCTCTGAGCCTCTTGGCAGCCAACCTTGTCCCCACTAGCCTCCCGGCAGCCACCACGGCTGTGCTGCAGAGCACACCCCTTTCAGCAGAACAGCCAAATGCCATGAACGCCACCCTTTCTTTTCATCCCCCTCCGAAAGCAGGGGAGTCCCACAATAGACAGAATATTTCATTCACACCTTGTCTGAAGAACAATTTTTCCCACAGAGAAAAATTGTAGGTTAAAGTAAAGTCTCAACCAGATGAGGAGCCTATTCATGACGATCTCAAACGATTAATGAATGACAAGGCCGTTGTCTGTCTCATAATAGTCCACACATTTTTCAAATCACAAAGTCTTGTATGTCATCAATTTAAACCCTCATTTCCTGATGGCACTTTCAATATCACCCCTTACTCTACAATGTAAGTATATAAGCTTCTGCCAATGGAAGTTTGCTAAAGAATACAAATTATAATTACCACGTACTAAGAGAATTTTAAATAATAGTTGTCCTGTAGGCATATAATCTAAATCCACTTGGAAACTGTAAGGATTTGGCTCTCCCTGGCTCTTTTATCCAGTAATCTATAAATACCACACAGAGCTGGGACTGTAAGCCCTGGGAGTGAACTAGTTCTAACAAGATCAGAAACCGGTAGTGTCTGCAACGAACAGTTATAGCTCTCTTTTTAATAAGAAAAAGGTTTCATTTCCTTTGCTGACCCTCAGAATTTAGAAGAGTCTTTTTGGAAGACTCAGGCTGCTTCAGTTAAGCTGAGGGTAAATAAGGAAATACTCTGCTCGCGCTTAGGCTAGAACTTTAAGAGTGGGAGTAAGGCAGGGGCAGCCACTGTGATAATGAACAGGGCTGCTGAAACTGGGCATGGGTCAGCTAGCCTGTCATCATCTGCAAGGTCCCTCTTAGCAGTAAAAACCCTGCTCTATGCTAAGTAATGGACATAGCTGCTAGCATTGCTCTCACTACCGTACAATCCTAAGAAACAAGATGGATTTGGAGAGCATGGGGAAGAAACAAAAGGATAAGGAAAGGGAAGAGTCACCAATTAAACAAAAACAGTCTCTTCCCAAACTGTAAGAATGCATATAGGCATCAACCAGGCACCTCTGCTGTTATGTCCTTCCCCTTAATTTTAATTCAACTTCAAGACAATACCTAAAATCTAGATTGTCTGTGGCTTCAATAACAAGAGTAAGCAGCTTTCTTCATATAGGAAACCTATGAATCTGATTTCCTCAAAAGTTCATGGAGGAAGAATAGGCCAATGCTTTTAAGAGGAAAGCAATTTCTCTGTTTTGCACACAGCCCTGCATATCCAAGGGGTGGTATCTCGGGCCAACTTTTCACAGTAATCAGCATGAAAGCAGACAGGTTTTCCTTTCCTTTCCTGGTGGTGCAGTTACAGTATTGAAGAGCTGCTACTGAGCAGAGCTGCCAGGTTGTGAAAAGGACTTCTGTTACCTGACCAACAGCAGAGCCAGGAACGACCATCCTGGTTCCGACACAATGGCTAAGGCATTCCTCTGAGGTGCTGTGCTCCAGTGAGCTGGAAGCACGGACATTTGACAGAGGACACATCCAACATTCAGAGAGAACAGGGAGCAACTGAATTTATCACCACAAGGAACGGGTCATGAAATACTCCAAAGCCAGTTACTTATACAAAAAGAACCACTCTTCCCTCCTAAAACTGGCTAGCTTTTGCAGAGACCTACTATCAGAAAGGCTAACAATAGCTTCCTGCCTACTTACTCTCTGCCAGTCTGAGCTTGAATGCTTTGTTGAAGCATTGCAATCACAAACACAGGCCCAATCCCTTTGCCATATTTATGTCCAATCTCTTTAGCTGGCGGAAATGCCCTTTGTGGGTGCTCAAGGACAAATGGCATTAAAGCCTATTATTTAGCTTTTCATATAAGAAGACTTAATGTGTCAGCTGCATTTTAATCTAAGGATTATATGCTAACCCTGGAAAATTCCTTTTAGAAATATCAATAAGGATTTTTTTCCCAGAATTCTTATTTTTTAATACACAATCCAATTATCATTTATAAATGTATTGGTATTTTAGCATCTGAAATAAAAGCCTTTAGAGGAGAAAAAGAGGCAGCTGCTGCAGAGTTAACAGGAAAGCCAAGATCTCTGCTGAGACCATCTAAATATATATCATGCCTTAAAAAATAAAAGAACGCCACGCTAATGCTTTCCACCCCAGGTATGTGTCTAAGCAAAAGCTAACACTACAAATCTTGACCTGAATTTTAAGAATTATTCCAGTTATAGACAGTGAACGAACACACACATTTAGCTCTTCTCCCTCCTAAAACCCCAATATAGCATCACATTCCTTTTTAAAGGTATAAATCCACATGGACAAAGATAAAAGGAGCAAAAATTAAAATACCAAGCTTTTTAAAGTTAGAAAGTCTTCCAATTTGCGAAGCCCCTTTCTTAATCATGAACAGATATTCAAACAAACAAAGCATCTAACAAGAATGATAGAAATGAATGGGGGGAAAAAAAGCAACTTAGAAATTATGCATAAAAAGAAAGTTTCAGAAAGGAAAAAAAAATTACCTCCTCAGAGAGCTGAGAAAAAATACTGTCATGAAATAACAGGACCCCATAAAATAAAAGCATTCAGAGACAACAATAAAAAAGAACTGTCAGAAAATGAAAACAGGATAACAAACATGATAAATGTAATAGGAAGGTTAGAAGATAAATTCAGAAAATATCTTAAGAATATACTTTAAATGCAGAGGAGGAAAATAAAAGATAAGACATAGCACAAGTAAGTCCACATTCAAGAGGAATTCTCTAAAGAAAGAACGGAGAAAACAAAAGGGTTAAAAATCAATAATGATATACTTCAAGAAAATTTCTAAAAATGAAGGCTATCTTTCCAAGTAATGAAAATAGACCACCAGAAAACATTATCATAAAACGTAAGAACACTTAAGATAAAAGAACTAAGAACTCCAAGAAAAACTGACCATCAACAGATGTCAGAAAATAAAGAACAATGCCTTCTCTATCCTACAGCTCAGTGATTTCCAACCTAGAATTCTACTTGCAGCCAGGCTGTAAATTAAATGCAAACGCAACATTCTTAGATATGTAACAATTCAAAAAAGTCTTACCTCCTGTGTGCAAAAATTGCTTGTTAAGATATTTCTATGAAAATCTGCTCTGCCAAGATAAGTAAATCAAGAAGGAAAACAATATGGGATAAAGGAAACAAGGAACCCAATGCAGGAACAAGATACAAGAACTTCCCAGAATGGTACTGAAGACAGCCCCAACATGTGGTTCACAGCAGGTCTGGGAAGTAAGGCATCTAGACCAGAGCAAAGCATAAGACTCAGGATGAGATCTCTCCAAGACGTAATTGTCTTAAGATATTAAGAGGAGATTCACATGGAAAGCTGTTTGGGCACACAGAAAACTTAAATTTTAAAAAACAAGACAATTAGTAAATCCAAGGAAAACAAAATTTATGGGCAGGAAAGTTAAAGTAAACAAATTATAGTACATATTATACAGTGCACCTGTGAAACTTGTTGACATAGTCTAACGTAAATTCCAGATAAATGGGGGAAGAAAAAGAGAACCGTGCATAATGGAGACTCAAATATCTCACCCGAGGCCTTGTGGAACTACATAACCCTTTAAAAAGCAAAGATGAACGACTGAAATAAAAAGCAAAACCTAAAATTACAAAGGAGATGACTATTACAATCTACACCTAATATTTCTTTAATATAGCACCTGACAACTTATAAATTACTTACACAAGTGTCTAATGATTTACCGTTTACCACAATTCTGAAAGTTAGGATTACAGAGAAGACGAAACTAGCTCAGGGAAATTAAGTTAACTTGATCAAAGTGACATAGAACAAGGCAGCAAAGGCAGGACTAGAATAGAAACGCCATGGCCTGCAGAAGGTAAGTCTGGGATTTGCAACATGGTTGACATTAACCATGTGGGGGGCTGGGGGGGGGAGTCTGGTTCAAAACTCCAAGTTGAGTTTTGAAGCTCCGTGGTTCTCAAACTTGAGCTTGCACAGCAATCACCTGAAGTTCCACTCGCAGGAAGTATGTGAAATATGAAAGTAGAATGCAGCTCACCAGGAGTCGGGAGGAGGGAGAAAAGGAGAGTTGTTTGATGGGTACAGAGCTTAAGATTTGCGAGGTGAAGAAGTCCTGGAACTCTGTTGCACAACAACGTGAAGTGCTTCACATTACTAAACGGTGCACTTAAACGTGGTTGAGATGGTAAATTGTATGGTGTGTATTTTTTACCATAATTTTAAAAAAAAGAAGAAACACCTGGAAGGTTTGTTAAAACACTGATTGCTAGACCCTATCCCCAGGGTTTTAATTCGGTAAGTCTGGGTAGTACCTAAGAATTTCCTCTTCTAACAAACTACCTGAGGCCACTATCCTAGGGAGATTTTAACCACCACGGCTCTCAATTCATATATTCTCAATCCTGTGCACAGAAACCTCAGCTGAAACCCTAGACCAAGCAAATAAGAATGCAAGGGGAGGGGAGTTACATAGCTGGACATACAGTGCTTTTAAATCCATCAGAGTGATGCTAACGAGAGCCCCTGGCCTGAACACTGGCCCAGGCCAGTCAACAGCAGGACAGTGTTTCTGACAAGGAGTAGCCTGTGGCCCCTCGGCCATACCCTGGCTTTGCCTCAATTTCCTCGTCTACAGAATAATGATCATAGTTGCTGAGAATAAACAGGATAATCAACAAAAGAATTCAGGGCAGTGCCTATCACATAATGAATAATAATGTTATTACTTTTCTTGCCGAGTTACAGGAAATAAGGTTGACCCTGTTTTGTCAAATATAAAATGGGGTCAGGTGAAAGCCAGTAAAGACACTATTAATATTCAATCCCAGACTACTTATCAAGACAAAAGGCACCAGGGAGATGAGAACAAAGTAAGTGAGATTAAATCTAAGAACCTATTATGATTCCCACAAATATTTAGCAAACTTAGGCTTGTTTGTATAGAATTATAACTAATCCTTTTACAGTGTGAATAGGTGCTGTGATATGGAATAAGAGAGCCCAATTTGTGTTTTCTGGTAAGTTTTTCCTTGCCTTCATAGCTGCATATTTTGGGAGGGTATCATGGATCACCTACAGAAATGCTAAAAGCTTCCAATATCTTGAGTCCACAGTAAACACAAAAAAATATTGTCATCGTCCTCAGAAAGCAACATGACCCTCCCTGGATGTCCGGGCAATATGTATCACTCTCAAGGAAAACTCCGCCTTCAATAAGTCATTTGAATAATTTCCCCACAAAAGATTCTAAGCACTTGGGAGAAAATATTCTCAATGAGGAAATAGTGTCTATTTGCTGGTGGAACTGGCTACCAGCCCTGAGAACAGCTCTCTCCAACAGTCAGCCTCTCAGTCAGTAATTATGTTCCCGTACCATATTGACATGTTCAATCACCTCCTGACCACAAAAATTTGTGTTTCCTCAATAGCACAGAATGCTGGATCTGACTCAATGATTAGGTGACAATCCCAAGGGGACATGCCCACCAGAAGGGAACGATGCCAGCCAGCGTGGCTTTCCTGGGGGCGTGACCCCCTAAATATTTGGGAAGAGGGGGCACGCTCCATGTAGGAAGCTAGGGATCAGCTTTCAGGTAGAATACAGAAATACTGTCATTCATACGCTTACATACTTCCACGAAGCAGACCTACTTTGCAGTGGTTTTTCCCTCTCTGCTTCCTTGATTTATTATTTAATCCAAATGCCCACAATCATAACACAGAAGCAAGGATGAGGACAGGAAAATGAACAGGCCATATTTCTCTGCTGAAAGGGATATTTTGAAGGTTAATAAAATAACCAATGCCCTGTAAATGCCCACCAATTTGATTCTTCTCAGAACCCTATAAGGTAAATATTTTCATCTCCATTGTACACTGGAGGCAAATGAGCAAAGAGGTTTAGAAATTCGTCAAAAGCTCATGCAAGCTAGTCATGGAACCCCGTCTGGCCCCAGAATCTCATATTCTTCATCACTTTTTTATTCTGGGCGCCCCCCCCCCCCCCCCCAGGTAGGGTGCTAAAAGGAAAAGAAAACCACCAAAAAATATATAAAAAAGAAAAAAAAAAATTAAAAGAAAAAAAATAAAAAAAA
>CAUYPK010105747.1:0-15960 GCA_963574355.1 Loris lydekkerianus
AAGATATTTGTACCAGAATGTTTATTGCAGCCCTATTAATAATTGCTAAGTCATGGAAAATGCCCAAGTGCCCATCAATACACTAATGTATTAATAAATTGTGGTATATGTACACCATGGAATATTATGCAGCCTTAAAGAATGATGGAGACTTTACCTCTTTTATGTTTACATGGATGGAGCTGAAACTTATTCTTCTTAGTAAAGTATCTCAAGAATGGAAGAAAAAGTACCCAATGTACTCATCCCTACTATGATACTAATTTAGGGCTTTCACATGAAAGCTATAACCCAGTTACAACTTAAGAATAGGGGAAAGGGGAAAGGGAGAGGATGGGGGTGGACGGGGGAGGTCGGTGGAGGTAGGGGTATTGGTGGGATTACACCTGTGGGGCATCTTACAAGGGTATATGTGAAACTTAGTAAATGTGGAATGTAAACATCTTGGCACGGTAACTGGGAAAATGTCAGGAAGGCTATGTTAACCATTGTGATGAAAATGTGTCAAACGGTCTGTGAAGCTAGTGTATGATGCCCCATGATGATATCAATGTATGCAGGTATGATTTAATAAAAAAATAATAAATAATAAATAAAGCTGCATGCTTTGTGCTACCTATAAATACTGCTATGACTTTGTTCTAAAATCTAAGCATGATGAAAAAAATGTGAAACACAGGTAACAAGTCTGTATAATTTTCACTGTATTTCAGCAATGACAATACTACTTATTTTGGCTCATGCTTAAATATAAAAAAAAGTATTTAAAGTAAAAAAACAAACAAACAAAAAAAAACAGTTAAGGACTCTATTCCATTCACAGTAGTGTTAAAGAAGATAAAATATTTGGGAGTTTATCTAAAAAAGGATGTGAAAATCTCTATAAAGAGATTTCTTTTCTAAGAAAAGAAATAGCTGGAAATATTAACAAATGAAAAAACATAACATACTCATGGCTGGGAAGAAACAACATTATTAAAATGTTTATACTACCCAAAGAAATATACAGTTTTAATGCAATCCCTAATAAAGCTTCACTATCATACTTTAAAGATCTTAAACAAACAATACTTTGTTGTAAATGTAATCAAAAATAACTCAAAAAGCCATCACTCAGAATTAAAAACAAAGCCAGAGGAATCATGCTACCAGACCTCAGACTATACTACAAATAGATAGTGCTCAAAAGAGCATGGTACTGGTGCAAAAACAGAGAAGTAGATGTCTAGAACAAAATAGGGAACCAAGAGATGAATCCAGCTATTTACCACTATTCCATCTTTGACAAGCCAATTAAAAACATTCAGTGGGGTAAAGGTTCCCTATTTAACAAATGGTGCTGGGTGAACTGGCTGGTAACCTGCAGAAGACTGATACTGGATCCACACCTTTCACAATTAACTAAGATAGACTTTCACTGGATAAAAAATTTAAACTTAAGACATGAAACTATAAAAATACCAGAAGTGAGTGCAGGGGAAATCCTTTAAAAATCAGTCTGGGCAAGTATTTTATGAGGAGGAACCCCTGGGCAACTAAGCAGCTTCAAAAATACAGTACTGGGACCTGATCAAACTAAAAAGCTTCTGCACATCCATAAACACAGTATGTAAAGCAAGCAACCAGCCATCAGAATGGGAGAAAATATTTGCAGGTTATGTCTCTGATGAGGGTTTAATAGCAAGAATGCATAGAGAACTCAAACGTATAAGCAAGAAAAGAACAAGTGATCCCATCACAGGCTGGACAAGGGACTTGAAGAGAAACTTCTCTGAAAAACATAGACGTGTTGCCTACAGACATATAAAAAAATTTCATCATCTTTAATCATCAGAGAAATGCAAATCAAAGCTACTTTGAGATATCATCTAACTGCAGTAAGATTAGCCTATATCACAAAATGCAAAAAACAGAGATTTTGGCATTGACGTGGAGAAAAGGCAAATTAATACATTCCTTTTGTAAGGATGTTTGGAGAACACTTAGAGATCCAAAAATAGATCTGCTATTAATCCTATAATTTCTCTAGTAGGCATATACCCAGAAGACCAAAAGTCACATCATAGCAAAGATATTTTTACCAGAATGTTTATTGCAGACCATTTCATAATTGCTAAGTCATGGAAAAAGCCAAAGGGCCCAGTGATCCATGAAAGGATTAATACATTGTGGTATATGTACACCATGAAATATTATGTAGCCTTAAAGAAAGATGAAGAATTTACCTCTTTTGTGTTTACATGAATGGAGCTGGAACATATTCTTTTTTGTAAAGTATATCAAGAATGAAAGAAAAAGTATCTAATGTACTAAGCCCTATTGTGAAACTAATTTATGGTTTTCACATGAAAGCTATAACCCATTTATAACCCAAGAAGTAAGGGGGAAAGGAAGGAGAGGGAGGGGGTGGTCTGAGGGAGGGAGATTGGTGGCAGTACATGTTCAATGCATTTTACAAGGATATTTGTGAAACTTAGTAAATGCAGAATGTAAATTTTTTAACACAATAACTTATAAAATGCCACGAAGGCTATGTTAACCAGTTTAAAGAAAATGTGTCAAACGGTCTACAAAACCAGTGTATGGTACCCCACGATTGCATTAATATACACAGCTTTGATTTAATTTAAAAAATAAAATTGAGTGGTAGGTTTACTTGCAATGTCTTTTTTTTTTTTTTTTAATGTCTATAACAGGAGTGTATATATTTTGCCTTTGGTATCCAAAGTAATTGGGCAGAGTGGGGAGTAGTTGGACTCTTAGATGCTCATAAGACTAAGGTAATAGGATCTGTTGACCCAGGAGTTTGAGATTGTGGTTAGTGATAATGACTTCAGGACACTCTATCCAGGGGAAGTTGTCCAAGTCTGTCTCAGGAAAATAAATATGACAACTTCTGTAGAATGGAACAATGTGCCTTTCACTTCAATTAATAAATAATGTCCTACTTAAGTGACTACAAAAATTTGTTAGCTGTCATACAGCCTGATTTATACTGCTGTACAAAATGTCTAGTGTTGTGCTTGGAAATCTTAACCTTGAATAGAATCAGTAAGGTACAAATGTGAGATCACTTTTCTATTTGTGGATGAAGGGCTAAGAATTGACTGGTTCAAACACTTTAGGTATACCAGCTGAAGTGAGAAGAAAAAGTCACTTAGTTTTTTTTGACCAAAAGCTTGGGTCCCTGATCATTACAGGATGAAGTTACTACACGGTCACGGTGGATGACATCACAATATGTGTTGCCCTGGGTTACCATGTTTATACTTACCCTTCTTCCTGCTAAGCATGTGTAGTGGCTATTTATTTTAGTTGTTAGGTTCAAAGTCTTACAAATGTGGGGTTTTGTTCACCACCCTCAATTCCTGGTTTTAAAAGTTGGTATGTCCACCCAAGGGATTCAACAACCCTTTCTTTTCTTTTCACATCATGGGTTTGTCACCAAGGGCAAGAGTATGCTTTATACCTAGTGCTGCCCTGAGATATTACACACCAAAACACAAGTTCAAAGTTTAGACACTGATTTCATAGACTGGAAAGGCACATCACACAATTCTCCCCTGTACTTTTCCTGAGATTTTATTTCTTTTCCTTAAAATAGACTTGTTTGGATTGGTAGGTGTCATACTGAAGTTTCTCTCTCAAAATATGGTTAGGTAATGTGCTCAGTAGTGTACTTCATACCTGCTTTTACATCCTTTGATGATTTGAAATATCAGCCTATCTGGAATGTTCCAACATTCCTGACATCCTGGTCTGGTGTGTCCAAAATTTTGGCTTGTTGGCCATAAACAAATTAGAAGGGTTATATTGCACCACACATTCAATACAAAATTACTAATTTAACCCAAGAAGCTAAAAAGAGATGTCGGCATAATTTTTGGTGAAATCTGCCACTACGGATATGTTATACAGACCGGATATATTTCCTATTTGTCACTTGGGCCTGAGGATTGAATATACCTCAAAACAAGGGCATTTGTTAAGTACACCTGAATTACTTTGACAACACATGAATACAACATATGGTTGTTCTTGGATCAGTTGTTTGATACAGCACTCACAACAGCAAGATACCCTCAGCCCCAATCACACACCTGGTTTGTACTAAAATAGAAAAATTGTCAATGGTTATGGCCTTTGTCTTTTCTTCCAGTGGCTGAGGCAGCAGGATCCCTTCATTCAAAGAGTTGGATTTTGATGTGTGCTAGGATTATTCCATGACACTCTCGACTGGGACTTTTAGTGTGTATAGAAAAAGCCTGATTTAAGACTTCATTATGTGTGTAGCTTCCAGTGACTACAAGTATCTAAGATCTCAAAGGGTCAGAGTTATGTAAAATCCAAAGTTTTTATTAAAAGAAGTTGTAGAAAAACAATTTCACTTTGAAAAAATAATTTATCTAGTTACCATTTTATCTAGGGGAAAAATTTCAACTCTATATCCTTGGTCAAAAATAAAAAAGAGTGATACGGTTTTCTGTTTACACATTGAGACATAATCTCATTTGTTGCCCTCTGTAGAGTGCCCTGGTAGCAAACTTCAAGTGTTCTCATCACATGAACCTATTCCCTCAACTGGGACTCTAAGTGCCTCCAAAACATCCAGGTGGTTTTTTTATTCTTCTGAGATGGTAATTTCACTAGTGCTCAGGCTGGTCTCCAATTTAGAAACTAAGACAATCAAACTGATGGGGCCTCCCAAAATGCCAAGATACAGGCATGAAGCCCCATTACTGGCCAGAATCCATAGTCTGAAAAATATCCCAATTTCAAGGTTTTGAGGGGTGGCTCACACCTGTAATGCTAACACTCTGGGAGGCAGAACCAGGTGCTCTAATGTAACTGGGCACTATTTTCCTCATAGATAAGGCTTATATATTAAAAAATAACAAGTCGCTTCACCTTCCTTGGAGTCCTGGAAGCCAGCCAGGGATTTCAGGAGATTGCCACTGAGTGGAGAGAGGTATGAAGAAGCACCCAACCAGGCTAGGGATAACCCTGAGAGTGTAGTAGCTGGAGATTCAAGTGCTGTAAGACCAAGAGAGATCTACACTGACATTTTCTGGCTCTCTGATGGTGTGTTACAAAGCCACAAAGATGCATCCGTCCCTCTGGTTGACTTGGGGAACAAGATGGTAGCTTAATAACAGCTGCTATATTACCAAGCACAGTGAGATTAGGGATAGAAGACCCCAATATCTCTGGATGATGTGTTCTTTCAAGAAACTTCCCTTTTGTTACACAGGGATTCAGTGAAAGTATTCTGGACCCAACAAAGAGGACAAAAATAGTGGAAAATGCAAAGTGGTAGGTGTGTTTGTTCACTCAGATGCTGCCTGCAACTGTAATCATGGCAACAGTGAGACTGCAAGCAGAGATAGCTTTACCTGTGGGCTGGCTTTTTTTTTTTTTTTTTTCTTTGCATGTGACTGAATTGCCTTGGGAGATCTTGAGCAGGTGTGCGGATGAGTTTGGGCTTTGTTTGGGGCCCTGGACTGAGCCACTAAGCCAGAAAAGAGCTAATATATTTCAACTGTGAGTGGCCAATACAGTTACTAAGGGAGACATGCTCCTATGACTTGCAAAATTAAAATCGGCCAGGAGACCTTGGCCAAGTGATCTAGTGACTTAGCTGGCCAAAAATGAGAACTGAGGCACTGGGAAAGAACAGAGATCTAAGTGTTTGGCAGAGTAACAGGCTTGGCCTGCAGGGTCATACAGTCAGACTAGTTTGGGTACACTGGAAAAGCATGCAGCCACGGCAGGAGAGATGTGAGATGCCAGCGATAAGTGCTTTCCTTGGAAAAAGCCAAGGTTCACAGTTTGGAGTGTCTTTTAAGCGGACTGAGAAGATAGTTGGATTCCAAACACTGTTAGGTCAAAGGGATCAGCATAGGCTTTCAGTCTCCATCTCGTACACCTGTATCAACACTGTTATTAACATCTCATACCTCATAAGATCACCTGTTGCCTGAACAATATTCAGCAATATATACTGTTTGGATTTTTCGTTTTGCATTTTTTGTTTTGTTTTTCTTAATTTCCTCATTTTTCTATAACATTTTTCTTTTTATTTCTTTTGTGTTCTTTTTTTTTCTCTTTTTATCCCCACTACTCTAGTTTAAATCCAATGTTCCAATTTGCCTTCCTTAACAATTATAATTTCATTTTTGCCAGTTTATTCTTGCATTATTTGTTATTTGCTCCAATGTTATCCTGTAAAGGGTTTTGTTTGAAATCAAGCAGTCAGTTAGGAAACTTAAAGATACAATAGAATGTATCAACAACAGATGAGATCATTCAGAAGAAATGTTCTCAGAGGTAGAGTATAAAGCTCTTGAGATAACTCAGATAAAGAACTAGTAAAAAAGAGAAAGAAAGTAGAAAGTTCAATGACAGAGTTATGGACTTTATAAAGCATTCAAACATAAGAGTTATAGATATCCCAGAAGGGGAAGAAAAATGCTCCAGATGAATAAAATTCACTCTAAAGAATACTTTAAATAAAAAAAAAAAAACAAAAAAAAAAATATATATATATATATATATATATATATATATATATATATATATATATATGGAAAAGATTTGACATATATCACCAAATATTCTAACATACTCCTTTCAGAGGAATATTGATTTCATGGTCACCTCAACTCAAATAGAGCTTCTCAAAAGATGTTGTGATGAATGTATCTAAAGTCAAGGTAAAAGAAAATATTTTGCTAGCTTCCAGTAGTAAATGCCAACTGACCTACAATGGAGCAAAAACTATTAAGGTGACTACAGACTACTTTAATGATACTTTTTAAGCCTGAAGACAGTAATCATTAAGCTTTAATCTACTTAAACAACAATTTCCAGCACAGAATTCTATATCCTAATAAACTAAGCTTTAAAACTAATGGAGAAATTAAACCTTTTACTGACATTCAAACATTGAGGAAATTTGCCACAACAAGACCAGCTTTATAGGAAATATTTTAACTTGTTCTACACACTAACAATCACAATGGACCTTCAGCAAAGTAGACACCCAGAAAGGGCAGAACATAGCTTCCACAATGACGTAAAAGACAAAACTAAGAAGTGGACTTTCACAAAATAAGATATAAAATGCTACACCACTTACTAATTACCTCAATAAATGTCAATGGTTTGAATTCCCCACTTAAGAGGCATATATTGGCTGATTGAATTAAAAACACAACCCATCTATTTGATGTTGACAGAAAACACACCTCAGGTCAAAACACAAAATAAAACTCAAGTTGGAAGTCAACTTTTCAGACAAATGGAATTCAAAAGGAAAGAGGGTTTGCAATCTTAATTTCAGATACTTGTGGATTAAAAGCAACTAATTTGTGCAGTTCCTCTAAACAAAAACTAAACAAAGATATTAAATATTTAAATGAGACTCTAGAACAGGAGTATTCAAACTATGACCCATGGGTCACATGAGGCAGTGTGATTGTATTTATTCCCACTTTGCTTTTTACTTTGAAATAAAATACGTGCAGTGTGAATAGAAATTTGTTCATAGTTTTTTTTTTTTTGTTTGTTTGTTTGTTTGTTTTATCTATAGGCCAGCCCTCCAATGGTCTGAGGAACAGTGAACTGGCCCCCTGTTTAAAAAGTTTGAGGATCATTGCATGAGAACAACTGTACCTGATAGATGTATATAGAACTTTCCATCCCAAAGATAAAAAATTTACATTCTTCTCATCATTCCATAAAACATTCTCCAAAATTGATCATATCCTAGAACACAAAACAAACCCCAACAGAATCAAAAGAGTTCAAATTTTACATTGCATCTTCTTAGACCATATGGCACTAAATGTGGATCTTAATTCTGACAAAAACTTTCAACTCCATGCAAATGCATGGAAGTTAAACAACCTTATGCTGAAAGAAAGTTGGGTGGAGAGAGAAATAAAAAAGGAAATTAATAACTTACTTGGGTATAACAACAATAAAGAAACTAGCTACCAAACCCTGTGAAATACAACAAAAGGAGTCCTGAACGGAAAAATTATCACTTTACAAGCCTCCATTGGAAAACCAGAAAGAGAGTGCATCAACAAACTTACAAGCCACTTTATGGAATTGGAAAAAGAGGAACAATCTAAGCCTACACCCAGAAGAAGAAAGGAAATATCCAAAATTAAATTAGAGATGAATGAAATTGAAAATAATTCATTCAGAGAATTAATGAAACAAGGAATTGGGTTTTTGAAAAATAAATAAAATCTATAAACCATCGATTAGTGTAACTAGAAATAAAAAAGTAAAATTTGTATTAACCTGAGTCACAAATGATAAAGGGGAAAAACAACTGCTGTGACAGAGATACAAGAGACTATCTCTAAACACTACCAGAAAGTTTACACCCAGGTATTTGACAATGTCAAAAAAAAGATAGATATTTGAAAAAATAACCTTTTCCTACACTTAGTCCAAATGAAATAGATCTGAACAGACCAATTTCAAGGTCTCAGAACAAAGAAACAATAAAAAATCTCCCAACAAAAAAAATGCCTGTGTCTGGATGGCTTCATACCAGAATTTTATCAAACCTTCAATGGATGCTTATTCCTATACTGCAGAAATGATTCCAAAAAATTAAGGAGGAAGAAATCTTCCCCAATATGTTCTATAAGTTAGACATCACCCTGATATGAAAACCATGTAAAAAAAAATACTAAAAATGAGTATTTCAGATCAATTTAACTAATGAAGACATATGCAAAAATTTTCAATAAAATCCTAGCCAGTAGATTACAGCTTATCAGCAAAAAAAGTCATACATCATGATCAAGTAGGTTTTATCCCAGGAATGCAAGTTTGGTTAAACATATGCAAGTCCACAAATGTTATTTACTGTATAAACAGAAGCAAAACTAAAGACCACATGACCCTCTCAAGACATGCAGCAAAAGCATTTAATACAAACCAGCATTCTTTTCTAATTAGAACACTGCAAAGTATATGCATAGGTGGCACATTTCTTAAACTGATCAAAGCTATCTATGACAAACCCTCAGCTAATTCTTTACTGAATGCTGTAAAACTGAAAGGTTTTCTGCATAGAACTGGAACTATATAATGTTGTCCTCTGTCCCCATTTCTATTCAACAGAGTGCTGGAAGTTCTTGCCAATGCAATTAGGCAAGACAAGAAAATAAAGGGCATCCAAATGGGAGCAAAGAAGTTCAAAATCACCCCCTTTGCTGATGGTATGTTCTTATAATTAGAGAACCCTAAAGACTCAACTATTGAAATCTTGGAAGTCATCACAAAAATACAGTAATGTCTCAAGATATAAAATCAATGTCCAGAAGTCAGTTGCCATTTGTATACGCCAACAGCAGCCAAGATGAGAGTTTAAATAAGAACATAACTACCTTCACCATAACCCCAAAGAAAATAAAATACTTAGGAATAACTACCTTCACCATAGCCCCAAAGAAAATAAAATACTTAGGAATATTTCTCACAAAAGAGGTGAAGGACCTCTATAAATAAAATTACGAAACTCAAAAAAAGAAAATAGCAGAGGACTTTTTCAAATGGAAAAACATACCATGTTCATGGCTGGGAAGAATCAACATTGTTAAAATGTCTATACTTCTAAGAGCAATCTAATGATTCAACGGCATCCCCATTAAAATACCAACATCCTATTTTCAAGACTTATAAAAAATAATTCTGTGTTTTGTATGGAACCAGACAAAAACCCATATAGCTAAGGCAGTTCTTAGTAATAACAAAAAGCTGGGGGTATCACTATACCAAATTTTAGGTGGTACTACAAGGTGATAGTGGTCACAATAAAATAGAGACATACACATTTGAAATCAAATAGTGGATCAGGAAATGAAACCTATAACTTACAACCACCTAATCTTTGATAAACCAAAGAAGAACATTCACTGGGCGAAAGATTTTCTATTCAATAAATGGTGCTGGGAGAACTGAATATCCACATTTAAAAGATTGAAACTGGACTCATATATTAATCCACTCACAAAAATTAATTAAATATACATAAATAACTTAAATTTAGGGCAGGAAATAATAAAAATTTTTAAAGAAAGAATAAGAAATAGTGAAAGATATTAGCCTGGGGAAAAAGTTTATGAAGACTGCCATGGCAATAGCAACAATAGCAATAATAAACAAAGAGATTTAACTAAACTGGAAGACTTCTGTACAGCCAAAGAGACCACAATAAAAGCAAATAGACATCCTACCCAATAGGAAAGGTTATTTGCATATTTTGAATCAGACAAAAGCTCAATAACTAGAATCTATAGAGAACTTAAATTAATCCACAAGGAAAGAACCAACGATCCCACACATCAATGGGCAAGATAGATGAATAGAATCTTCTCTAAAGACAGATGAATGGGTAGCAAATACATAAAAAATACTCATGAACCCTAATTGTTAGATAAATGCAAATTAATAACACCCTGAGGTATCATCTAACCCCAGGGAGAATGGCTCATATCACAAAATCTCAAAACTACAGATGCTGGTGTGGATGTGGAGAGAAAGGAATATTATTGAGAGTCTAGGATAAAAACCACTTGGTTTTGGTATATAATTCATTTAATGTGTTGCTGCATACTGTTTGTTAGAATCTTATTAAATAGTTTTGCATCAATATTCGTTAGAGATATTGGTATATACATATATATTTTCTTGTTCAGTCTTTTCCTGGTTTAGGGGATGGTTGCTTCATAGAATTTTTTTGAAAAGCATTCATTTCCAAAATTTCCACTTCTTCCTGGCTAATCTAGGAAGGTGGCATAATTTCAAGGATTGATCAATTTCCTTCTGATTTTCATATTTCTGAGAATAATGTTTGTTCTAATATTCATTAATTTCTATTTCAATTTCTGCAAAGTCTGTGGTTACTTCATCTCTGTCATTTATGATTAATGAAATTAGAGATACTACTTTTTTATTTCTGGTTATGTTAGCCAAAGACCTATTTATTTTATTGACTTTTTAAAAAAACTAACTTTTTGATTCATTAATATGTCGTTTAACTCTTTTGTTTTCAATTTCATTTAATTATGCTCTAATTTTTGATTTTTTTTTTTTTTCTGCTGAGCTTGGGGTTGAAATGTTTTTCATTTTCCAGTTGTATGAGCTGTCTCATTAGTTTTTTTATTTACTTTCCTTTTCTCTTGAGGAAGGCTTCCAAGGCTATAAATTTCCCTGAGGCCTGCCTTTGCAGTATTACAGAGGTACTGGTTGTTCATGCCCTCATTATCATTTTCTTCCAAAACTTGAGTAAATTCATTCTTAATCTCATCTACAACCCAGCTATCATTTAGCATAAGATTATTTAGTTTCCATGTCTTTGTTTGAGTTTGTAGATTCCTGTTGTTACTGAGTTCAAGTTTTATTTCATGATGGTCTGAGAAGATACAAAGGATAATTTTAATTTTTCTTCATTTGGCTGAGGTCACCCTTGTGACCTAATTGGTGATTAATTTTGAAAGATGTTCCATGAGCTGATGTGAAGAATGTGTATTCAGTTTTGTTAGCATGAAATGTTCTGTATATGTCTGTTAAATCCAATTGTTGAAAGGTTAATTCTAAGTCTAAAATTTCTTTCCTTAGTATTTTATTGTATGATCTATCCACCACAGCCAAAGGGGTGTTAATATCTCTGGCAATAATAATGCTGGAGGAATTCAAGATAATAATGTCTGTTAGAGCCTCTCTTATAAATTGAAGGGCATTCTGGTTGGATGCATAAACATTAATATTTCAAATCTCATCATGTTTATTGTTACCATTACCAAATATGAAGTGACCATACTTGTCTTTCTTACTTTATTGAATCTGTGAATAAAATTAAATCACCTGCTTTTTTCTGATTTCTATTTGCTTGAATTATACATGACGATCCTTTTACCTGAGTCTATCTTTATCTTTTAAGGTAAGATAAGATTTTTTTAAAGATGTCTGGCCTGAGTTTTTGTATTCAGTTAGGCAACCTGTGCCCATTTGAAGAGAAATTTAAACCCTTCACATTAATTGAGAGTTCTGATAATCCTGGTATTATATTGGGTGTCAATTTTTTTGAAAGTCCAGTGAACATTTTTAAACTTATCCCCATTATGAAAGTTGGGTTTTAATAAAAAACTTTCTGAGTAAGTTTACTTTGGTGGTAAAGCATTGTGGTGGTGATTGTGGAGGATGGGTCTGAGAATATCCTGGAAATCTGGTTTAGTTATATTAAATTTCTTCTGCATATGAATATGATTAAAGTATTTAATTTCTCCATCATAAAAGAAAGTCAATTTAGCTGGATACAGAATTCTGGGTTGAAAGTTGTTTTGTTTTAGAAGATTGAAGGTAGATGACTATCCTCTTCTCTTTTGCAAAAGTTCAAAAGAGAAATCTGCAGTCATTCTAATATTTTCCCCCTTGTAGGTTATAGGTGTTTTATGTCTGCCTGCTTGCAGTATTTATCCTTAATATTAACTTTGGTGTAGTTAATTATTATGTGTCTTGGAGGTGTTAATTTGAGTTGAGACTTGCTAGTGTCCTGAAACATCTGCTATCTGAATTTTATCATCTCTTGCGATGTTTAGAAAGTTCTCCTTGATTATCCCATGGAGAATAACATCTGTACAGTTTCAAAAACCTCATCACATTCAGAAATACCTATAAGGCAAATATTAGTTTTTTTTTTTTTTTTTTTTTTTTTTTTTTAATTATTCCAGAGCTCTCTGAGAGAAAGATCCATTTTTGATCTCTACTTCTCTTCTTCTTTGTGTTTTTGGGGGTGCTCAAAAGCTTTATCTTTGCTGTCAGAAATCCTTTTTTGTGCCTGCTCCATTCTGTTAGTGAGGGATTCTACTATATTTCTTATATCTTGGAAGACTGAAACTTTTCTCAATGTGTAACAATATTTTGTGGTTTAGTCTTTGAATTCATTGAATACTTGAGACAACTTTTGAATTATTCCTAGAATCGGTAATCCAAAAATTACTTTCATTCTGTTAATGTTATTCTCATTCAAACTCTAAAGCTGACTTGTGCCACATCAGCCATCTGTTTATGAATGGGACTCTCTGGAGTGGCTGGTTTAAAATTCCTTGGGGAAGTTGATATGTTCTGATTATTCATGTTGCCAGAGTTTTTCACTGATTCCACCCCATGATTGTATTTCATTGTTTGGCCAGATTATCAGGTAAGGTGAAATTGGATTGGGGGCTTCTAGGGTTGTGGTTGACCACCCCTTTACCAAAGAGTTTGGACTGGTGACTGTAGCTTTTCCTCTATAGCTTTGCAAAAGACTTATTCATCAATACAGTCTGAGATTCTTTATATTTTCTTTGTGTCATGGGGCTAGGTGTCTTTTCTTGAATTCAGCTGATATATGTCCAGTACTAGTGAAGTAGTACCTCTGGATGGAAGTCTCAGATGTGGATAAATACAAGCAGCTAAGTCATCCACCTTCCAGGCAACAACTAGAAGAAGAAAATTAAACCTTTCCACTATACCAGAATCAGGGTACCACCTGGAAGTCTCCTCGGTTGATTTGTTCCGTTCAAGAGTTCCAAACTAATTCTCCCAATCAACACTCACTCTCTAGCTAGAGAGTTCAAAATGTCACCAGAATCTATGTAGTTGGAGTCTACTGGTAGCTGAAGTGTGGCTTGCTCCAGTGCTCTGAGGTGAGAGAAAGGCCTTTATAGTAGAAAGTGGGAAACAAGAGGGATGAGGCCTCTTTTTCCACCTTGCTCCCCTTTTACCACTGGACTCTGATAACCCATTTCTGGTCAATACACTGGAAGTCTCCGTAAACCCAGTCTCTGTGGCCCAGTTCAGTTCAATAAGCAAATGTGCCAGGGCTTTGCACCTGCCAGAGTCTAAGTAAAGTCAATGACTGCTCATCTTGTCCCCCAACCTCTGCCATCAGCCAGCAGGGGGAGGTGAAGCCTACCTATCTCTGGTACTCTATGGCAAAGTGGGGGAATGTTCCACCTGAGCTCAATCTCAAGCTGAGTATATTGAGACAGCAAATGTATTTCTCTTTAAGCCACATGACATTTACCACCACTGTTCTTTACCTATGGTATCCCTATAGGATTATGTCTAGTTCCCTCTGGTAGACAACAGAGTTGGGGAGGTCACTTTCCAAAATTAGACCCCAGTAGGATCATTCTGTTAATGCTGCTGATGTCAGGTGAGAGGTGACTCCACTTTTTCTCACACACCTAAGCAGTTCCTGAGTCTCCACCTTTTGCACAGAGACCAAAGCCTCTGCCCTCTGCTGAGATACACTTTCTCAGAGCCAAGCTAGACACCTTTTCCTCTGTGTTTTTCTGCACTGTTACTGGAATCGCAGATACAGTGTAGCTGCTCTGCCACCACCTACGCAATGATGAGGCCTAACCAAGAAGTGTGGAAATTTTTGTCTCTGTAGGATTTGGACTTATGAACCACCAAGCAAGGGGGGAAGGATACACTGGAAGTTCAAGGTGGCAGGGAAAATATTTGTTCGAAAGTCCTGCGAGAGAAGGAAATTCCTAGGCTTACAGCACAGTCTGTCTGGATAAGGAGTCCAAGCTTCCAGCAAGTTGCTCTAGTGTGATGAGGGAATAAAACCTCAGGTTATTGTTCACCAGTAGAGGTACCACAGCAAGCAAGGAAACCTCTTACGGGAGGAGATTGACATATGCCCTCATTGGGATGAGTTCTGTAGCTAAAATTTGTTTCCTCAGAGTCACAGCTTTCCTTGACAGAGAAGAGGTGCAATTATTTATCTCTTCTCTCAGCTTGGGTACCACCCTTCAGCTTTTTTGTGTTTCAGGTTGTCATCGCTCCCTCTGAAGCTTCTATTGAAAGCTAGCTCCAGTAAGTCATCATCCCTCACACCCACTTGTTTTATTGAATGTAAAAATTTGGATTAGGGAAAATAGTCAACCCAAGGATTTAGCAAAACAGAAGACAATACACGTTAAAACAAAGTGAACAAAAAAACAAATAAAAACACTGTTGTTCTGGGAGAGCAGAGTTAAACATCCATCCAGTCTGCCATCATGCTCCGCCTCCTAGAAACTGCCAAACTGTTGATTTCACCAATCTCAAATAATCTTCATAGGCAGATTTCACAAATTCTCCCTTCAAACGTTCCTATGAAGTGTGGTGTATACTGGACCAGTTTTGCCTGCAGGTGAGACTCCAATCACCACAGGTGGCCTGTGGGAAAATGTGCCTGTGGCAGCAGCCATTCCTAAATGTTCAAGATATTTCTGTTTTTTGAGTGGTATTATTTGCCCCTGATTGACTCTCCGGCTACTTAGCCCTGGCAATGCCAATCCAAAGGGTTCTGCTTTCTGTCCACCAAACTCTTCTCAGGAGCCCACTGAGAAGAAATATGGTCCAATTCACCATATTTTAATACAACACCAAGTTTTCCCAATAATTTGGATTTGTAGTGCTCTGTGGGGGAGGTGCTGGTTGATACCCTTGCAGGCCGGTACTTCAACAGTGGCACAGAAAATTTTTCTGGCACATTATGCCACTCCGGATTACATTCCAATTCCAGCAACCCACCACTTTGCTGCACACCTCAAACAGTCTGTCCACACTAATATTGCATGCTAGGAAAGATCTAGCCCACTTACTCTCACCTGTTGATCTGGGATAGCTGAGCTAAACATCTATCCCTTCCACCATCATGTTCCACCTTTCAATCTACAGACCTCATGTTGCGTGACCCGAGACGCGAACGAGCAGAAGCTTTGCTGTAGGTGTAAAACTCGCTCCTGTAAATATTAAGTCAAGAAACAGACCGTACACTCTGATATGGTGTATGGCAAAGTTTTTTATTTTAAGTTCAGGTTTTATACTTTTTCAGTCAGGTACACACTTAATCCTTTAATGATTAGCTTCTTCCTTTTCTCACTTTATTTT